>JAJJHY010003911.1:249103-396100 GCA_021224005.1 Drosophila setifemur | reverse complement strand
GGGGGTGTAATCTTACTCGGAGTGTGGCCAAGTTCGAGGACAGCAGCCCACCTCGTTGATGGACTTCGAAGACGCTGTGCTCTGGCTTATTCTTTGTCCACACTAGTAAACAAAATTATGGGCTTTTCGTAAAAGAAACGCTACGAGAATAGTTTTCCAACTGAATTTACAAAGTAGGAAAATATCCCTATATATCCCTAAAATCCCTATATGTAGTATATAATATGCTGTCTGTACCTACGACATCTATTGTTTTAGTTTTAAGCTATCGAACTTTAAACAGGCCCTGATATTTTTTAAAGTAGTAAGTATATGTCTCAAATTTAATTAATGTGATTCTAAGCCGATCTTGAGGAGGCATCAATTTATGAAGCCTTGATTTAGCAGCAAAGTATCTAGTACGGGTATCTTAAAAACAGCCATGGAATTTTACAATGTAGTACGAGAATTTTTTTTTTGGCTCTGATCAGTGTAATTTCGGGTGGAGGTTAGCGGGGGCGACATTTTCCAGAGATTATGGAAAAAAAGGGGCAACATACGGTGAATCACAAAAGCGAGCCACGAAACCACGATACGATACTAGTTGTTTTTGTTTCGGGCTCCGACTAAGGAGATAGATCTGGTGCCCTTGGCCCTTTATTAAATTAAGTTAAATCATGTAATTTTCTTGTAGAGAGTCAAAAGTGCAATTCCTTTCCGTTGAGCATAAGGAGTTTTTCGACTAGGCCCAGGAAGAGAGCTCCCTAAGCCTAAGCCTATAATCATCTGTGGCCTGGGAAATTGCTCAGTCGATGCCTTCACATTGATTGTAAATGTTTGTCTTGGCTGGGCTTTAAATGCGTCCGAAATTCAGACATTCGCCGGATATCTTTATAAGTAAAATTGTTTGGAAAGAACTTAAAACGGGGAGAGAGTTAAAAACAATTGTTAACGAACGGATACGATTCGTGTTATTCTATAGAATTACATATTGTAATGTGCTTACAAATGTTTGATAAAATTATCATCCGTTGTGTTTTTGCAAAATAATTTTTGTATCCTAACATCCCAAAAATGCTCATATCAAATTATAAGAAAATAAATAAATTTTGATGCACTAATTAATTAATATCTCAGCTAGGAACGAATACTGATTTGTCGATGTTGCAGCAAATGCAAATTAACTGCGACCCCACACATGGAAATTCCTTTGGATTAAAATGGAAAAATATTAATTTAAATTTTAAGGGCAAGGAAATGTCCCGAGTTGGATTGGAGCGACCCTGAGCAACGTTGTCTTCCACTTTCCAGATTGGAGTGGAAATTGTATATTGTCAATTTCCGTCGGAGGCCTGAGCATCAGTCAGTTGCTGCTTTTGCTCATGGAGCTACGGGAGCCTATTGAAAAAATCTGGGTCCTCCATCTCCCTTCCTGTCGCTGCCTGCATATTTATGAGATTTATTTTATTTTATGCGACTTCGCTACCTGATGCTGATGCTCGACCCAGCTGCCTGGCAGGACGCATTTGTGAGATGACATATTTTATTCATTCTAAAAGGTCCGGGACGTGCGATTAGCCACGTTTAGATAGCCAAATTTTTAGTTTCGTTTCCGTTTGACAAAGGCTATTTGTGGTCAAATATTTACTAAGAACTGTAATCTGTCAGATGCAAGATTGTATTGCTAATGCGGGAGCCAATCAGTAGCAATAAATTGACAAAAATTAATGTACTAGATTGCTGGTCCGATGGGAAAAGCTCTCAAGGTTTTGTCCCTCCAGAGAAGGCTTCTTTCACATGTTACGTTATCGCCATAATAAACCAGAAGTGACTCGGATATCTGTGATCTGCTGCTGACTGTTCTTCCTTCTGCCTTCTGTTCTGCCTTCAATTCAAACGCTGCCGCCCGCTGCGGTGACACTGAAAAATGCCAAAGCCAGTGGCTGTATATCTGTATCTGGCTCCGGTACTGGCTCCGATTTCTGCAGCTGCATCCTCCGCACACGTCCAACACTTTATGACAATCATTCGAGTTAATTGCCAACAACAAAAGTCCTCGGCGGTCCACACGGTGAAGTACTCACGTGTGGCGTAAATACTGCGCCTCATTTGGATGAGCCACTCATCTGTTTGCAACATGTTGCATCGAACTAGGGGTACCACCAGTCCATTCGAATTCGATTCCTTCCACAAATTCATTTCCATACCGCTTTGAGCTGGGCAGTAAAAAGCATTAGCGTACGTGTCTGTCACCTTCGTCATGGTCACGCTAATCGTGGTAATCGGCTGCGCCAATAAACCGACAGGTTTATGGACCCGCAGACGCAGAAGCCAACCCCGCACTACCTTCCACTAGCCATCAGCCCCCAGAAGGATGTGCATTGATTTAAAAGCAATTAACATCGCGAAATGATGTCGCAATTGATTTCCTCTGCAGATTAGTTGGCCTTAGCACATGGCCTTACAAGGGAAATTAATGGGTCATCGTAATTATTATACCCTTGCAGAGGGTATTATAATTTTGACCAGAAGTTTGTAACGCAGTGAAGGAGACATTTCCGACCCTATAAAGCATATATATTCTTGATTAGCATCACCAGCCGAGTCGATCTAGCCATGTCCGTCTGTCTGTCTGTCTGTCTGTCTGTCCCTCTGTCTGTCCGTCTGTCTGTCTGTCTGTTGCTATGTAAACTAGTCCCTCCGTTTTAAAGCTATCGTGCTAAAAGTTTGTACCGACCCTTCAATTTATTGCAGGTAGTATATAAGTCGGAACAGCCGGAATCGAAACATTACATCACATAGCTGCCATTGGAACGATTGGGAAAAAGTGACATAAATTCGTTAATTTTCAAGATAATTAAATTAGAAAACTCTTTTTAATGACTATTTGAACTTATCCTGAAAGTTTCATCAAAATCGGACTACTATATCCTATAGCTGCCATAAGAACGATCGAAGAAAATTGGTCATTGAGCATAACTCTGGTGTTTTTCAAGACAATTAATTTATTCTTGAGAAATACAGTTTTCATAGTTTTAATGCCGTTTTAGAAAATTAAAAACCAAAAATCGGATCACTATATCCTATAGCTGCCATACAAACGATCGAACGGCTTAAAGGCAACTGGTCTGCAAGGATATTCTAAGCTTCGGGTACCGGAGCTAACCTTCCTTTCTTGTTTGTTGAATATATTTTACACAGAGAAGGGTATTATAATTTTGACCATTGAGACATTTACGACCCCATAAAGTGTATATATTCTTCATGAGCAGCGTCAACCGAGTCGATCTAGTCATGTCCGTCTGTCCGTCTGTCTGTAAATTTTTTAAAATAATTAATTCGAATTAATTAATTGATTAATTCTTTATAAATCACTTTTTAATAACTATATCCTCAAAGTCTTATCAAAATCTGACTACTATGTTATGTAGCTGCCATAGGATCGATGGGAGAAAATGAGTCAATTACCATAACTCTAGTGCTTATTCTTGGATACTTCATACAATTTAGAAAATGAAAAACCCAAAATCAGACCTATAGCTGCCATACAAACTATCAAACAGTTCTAAGGATACCGGTCTGCAAGGGTATTCTAAGCCTCGGACCCCGAAGTTACCCTTCCTTTCTTGTTTTCCTATCATTTCTGCGTTAGGATATAGAGTATAAGAATTTAAGAATCGGTTTAGGGTAGATATTAAGCGGTATTTTCAAAGCAATCAGATAGCTCTTTATCAAAGTTATGTTTCTTTTTACAAATCTTTTTTTTAACCGAAAAAAATGGTTGTTGCTAAGATAGCTTTAAAACTTACGGCCTTGGCTTTATGGTAGAATATGCCGTCTTAATTAAGTCAACCTGTGCAATGATATGAGAATAGGTTTAAGGACAGCCTGTAGCTTTTATCTTTGCAGCGTTTGGCCAGGTGAATTTGTCAAGCAGGATGAGGCTGCTATGTTGCTGCCGGACCAGACATACGCCGACTACGACGTGGGCCGCCACCAGCAGCTGACTTACCGCAAGAGCCGGACTCAGAGCTTAAAAAGTAATCGGCAGCGCTCCAAGAGCTCCGATGCCAGCAGCAACAGCTACGAGAGAACGGCGGACTTTTTTGAGAACATTCCGGATTTTCTCGGAGATTCCCTTTCGCCCTTTCTCTACAGTCCCCAGAAGCAGAAGGATGCTGAGCACAAGAGTAAGGTGTTGCCGGTGGGGGAGGACAGGGACGCGGTTGAGGAGAACTGCGATCAGAGTGAGATGACCAGTCAGAGCGAGAACTGTGAGGACAACGATGTCCTGCGGCTCTGTGAAGACTTTCTCTGTCGTCATCGCATGCGACCGGACTTCTTTTGCCAGTACCACAAAGCCGTCAGGTGAAATCTTTTATATTCGTGACAAATAAGAACCATTTTTATACCCTTGCAGAGGGTATTATAATTTTGACCAGAAGTTTGCAACGCAGTGAAGGAGACATTTCCGACCCTATAAAGTATATATATTCTTGATCAGCATCACCAGCCGAGTCGATCTAGCCATGTCCGTCTGTCTGTCTGTCCGTCTGTCTGTCTGTCCGTCTGTCGGTTGCTATGTAAACTAGTCTTTCAGTTTTAAAGCTATCGGGATGAAACTTTGCACAGACCCTTCAATCTGTTGCAGGTAGTATATAAGTCGGAACGGCCGGAATCGGAATACTACATCAGATAGCTGCCATAGGAACGATTGGAAAAATGTGCTATAAACTCGCCATTTTTAAAGATATTTTATTTATTTCTTAGGAAATTATTGATGACTATTTTTACCTATCCTAAAAGTTTCATCAAAATCGAACCACTATATCCTATAGCCGCCATAGGAACGATGTGAGAAAATGGGTCATTGAGCATAACTCTGGTGTTTTTCAAGACAATTAATTCATTCTTGAGAATTCATTAAATCCCTTTTAGAAAATCAAAAACCAAAAATCGGTTCACTATATCCTTTAGCTGCCATACAAACGAACGAACAGTTTAAAGGCATCTGGTCTGCAAGGGTATTCTAAGCTTCGGGTACCGAAGCTAGTCTTCCTTCCTTGTTTATATTTCCTTTGATTTTGCAGTTCGATTAGTTAATCCACGACCCCTTCCGCACAGAATTTTCCATAAATGTAAAATTCACCATATCTCGAATACTCCTAAGAGCTATAACCCTTCTTTTACATTCAAAGACTCTTGCAGTGCTCTGGCGAATCATTATAACCTTGCAGAGGGTATTATAATTTGACGAGAAGTTTGCAACGCGGTAAGGAGACATCTCCGACCCCATAACGTATATATATTCTTGATCAGCATCACCAGGCGAGTCGATCTTGTCATGCCGTATGTCTGTCTATCTGTCCGTCTATCTGTCCGTCTGTCTGTCCATCTGTCTGTCCATCTGTCTGTCCGTCTGTCTGTCCGTCTGTCTGTCCGCCTGTCTGTTTGTCTATCTGTCCTTCTGTCTGTCCGTTTGTCTGTTCGTCTGTCTGTCTGTCCGTCAGTCTGTCTGTTTTTTGTTCTTGATTAATTTTGCATATGTATAACCAAATTGGTACAGGGTATTTAACAGTCGGAAAAATCGACTGTAATGTTCTTACTTGTTTTCTTAATAAAATGTAAATCAATTTGGATGGTCAATATATTTATAAAAAATCGAAATCATTTTTATTAAAATACTTGTGCCTTGCCTTTTTTTTACAGAGATTTAAATCGTAATAATCCGCAATGATTATCCACTGGTAGGGCACTTGACCACAACGCTCTTTCTTGATTTTAAGTGTAGTCTTATATACTTTTATACGAAATATGTATAAAATTTGCTATTCCCAGTTCGACTACACCTTCACCTAAACAAAGAAAAGCATCGCCCACCGTAGAGCAGTTCACACCCTCCGCACATCCAGAAATTTCGGAATGGAAGTCACCCAAGGGGTCCAGAACCTGTAAGATCGGCGCTGTGGTGGAAAGGTTTACGAAATTCACAGCTATTTATTCACTGCCAGTGGCCAAGCGAAACAAATCTTCTAGCAAAACCACGGGAAACATAACAGGTATTTCTAGCATAAATAAAAAAATATTTTGTATTCCATTTTTCCAGGAAAAGATACGCCCTCAAAAAAATTAAATAATGTTTTTATACCCTTGCAGAGGGTATTATAATTTTGACCAGAAGTTTGTAACGCAGTGAAGGAGACATCTCCGACCCCATAACGTATATATATTCTTGATCAGCATCACCAGGCGAGTCGATCTTGTCATGCCGTATGTCTGTCTGTCTGTCTGTCTGTCTGTCTGTCTGTCTGTCTGTCTGTCTGTCTGTCTGTCTGTCTGTCTGTCTGTCTGTCTGTCTGTCTGTCTGTCTGTCTGTCTGTCTGTCTGTCTAGTCCCTCAGTTTAAAGCTATCGTGCTGATACTTTGCACCGACCCTTCAATTTATTGCAAGTAGTATATAGGTCGGAACCGCCGAAATCGGAACACTACATCCCATAGCTGCCATAGGAACGATAGGGAAAAGTGCTATAAACTCGTAATTTTTATTTATTTCTAGGGAAATTCTTTTTCAAAACTATTTTAACATATCGTAAAATCATCAAAATCGGTCCACTATATCCTACAGCTTGAAAGTAAGTCCGGTGTTTTTCAAGACAATTAATTCATTCTTGAGAAATACAGTTTTTGTAGACATTAAAGCCGTTTTAGAAAACCAAAAATTGTATCACTATATCCTATAGCTGCCATACAAACGATCGAACAGTTTTAAAGCAACTGGTCTGCAAGGGTATTCGTGCACCGAAGCTAGCCTTTCTTTCTTGTTTATTTATTTTTTGTTTTGTTTTGAACCTAAAAGTATCGGTGTCAAGTATGAAAAACTATTTCTTTCATGTGGATCTTGTAGGCGAATAATCCGAGGTCTTTGTGCAGTATTCTCCTCAGGCTGGTGCGACTAATGCTCAGTTGCTGCGATTGGCGTCGAGTTGAGGTCGTCGGATTCTGTCTTACACTTTGGGCCACAGCCTCAATATTCTCGGGTCTGCGCACTGTCCGAGCTCTGGGACCACTTTTGTCATCCACTAACATCCCTTTCTCACGAAATTTTTTACCAATTTGCGTATAGCTCCTTCGTTGGGTACCTTATCACGACCCATATTTCTTAAAAATTCGTACAGTTTCGGCGACACAGCAATGACTTTGAAAATACGTTTTTAAAATGTCAAAACGCTCTTCAAGAGAAAACATGTTTCGTGCCCGCAAATGACATGACTAATAAACTATCGAAATTTCGGGTCTGCAGCTCGTTCGGTGTTGTAAAACAACGAAATTCAAAAACGTACCAATAGATGGCCAACCCGTTATGTGATTATTCCTCCGAGCCTGCAATATTTTACATCTTACAGTATATTTTCCCAATAATGTACACAACCAATACCCAAACCAGAAACTGCTTGCGAATCAAGCGTTAAAATACAGGTCACTATGTCGAAGTCAAGCTTTAACATAAAAACATATAAAAATATAAATTAAACTATTATTAATAACGATTAGATTAAATTAAGTTTTTACGGTACTGATGAGAATACTTACAAAAAAATATTGTGTGTTTTTATTATTTACTTGATATATTAAAATTAAAAACTTTACATTGTTAATAGTATCGACACGATACATCATTAGATAAATGCTGTATTGTGCTGAAGAGTTTGAGCATTATCTAGGTTGTAGCAGCGATCTCAAATATACTACTTATCAATACTGAACATGCAAAATACTTTTTCTAAACAAAATAGGAACATTTATATTGTCTTCATAAAGCTGTTAAAAAAATAATAGCAGTGTAAATCGAATTGTTTGATAAAAAAAAGTTGTAAAAAGTATGTTAATAGTATTTTATTGCTCCAAGCTGATTTTTGTGACAAATATAATAATAATTGACGGAGTTAAAAGTGCTTAAAAAATGGATTCAAAATTATTGTTACCAAAATTCTTCTCTTAAGATAATAGGAGTGACTAAGATAATTAATACATATATATGGTATTATTTTGTAATATACGGGAATATATACACTGATAGATGCAACTTTGATCAAAGTGCGAGGAAAGGCATTCGATTCCTAAAAAATTTTATTCTCGAACGAAACATTTTATAATTTTACGAAAAATATTTTTACAATTTGTGTATAATATACAACAAATTAAAAATTTTTTTCTGTGGAACATGAAAACTGAGGCGTTTTTTATGTAGATTGTTTGCCAAGTGTAAATATATTAATGCCTTAAAGGTTTTTAAATTCTTTAAAGATTTGCACTTTTTTTCGGAGATTACTTACGAATTTTATTATCTATATATTAAGCTACTTATCAAGAAACATATGAACATAATACAATTTAAACTTTATGGCCAGCATTTTTCTTGGCGTCAGGCAATACCCTAGCCTGCGACTGCTTGCTAATCAAAGCTCAAGCACAGCAAGCAGTTGACGGGTGAACGTTATTTTGAAATTGCTGTTTTCAATTATGAAATAAAAAAACAGTAAATAATTTATTTATTATTATTTTTTTTTTTTTTGTACAAGAGAAAATCACGTAAAGACTTTTGAGAATTCATTTGCATTTCCACTGCTTCTGCCGCTGGGGCTCAAAGTGAGTTTACAAATTGCTGTGCAAAGAAGCGGCGCTGTGGGAATTGTAAAATGCATCTTAAACAATAAACAATCATTACTAATTAACACGCGACCAGCAAGACGAGGCGAAATGAAGCGGATAATACGCATGGTTCAATCAATTGACCTCATATTTGAACAACTGGCGATCTGCAGCGATCCGTCGGGTAGCCGACGCAGAAGACAGAGCCTTTTACCTGTTAGAAAAAATACCTACTCCATCTTGTGAGAGCGGAGAGCGCAAAAGAGCGTCTTGATGAGATGGACGGATCCACTCTGAGATCTCTCCGTTCCAGTAGAAACGTTCAGTCGGCGGCCTGAGCTATAAACGTTCGCATCGTATCGGACGCTCGCTTAGTGGTCTTTATTTTGGTCCACCTCTCACCAAGCGAATTCTATTTTAGTGAAATGATCGCGAAGTCGCGCACAAATTAAAGTTTATAATTAATCGCCGCAGAAATAACGTGGCAGGCAAAAGTTGCAAGGCAGCAAATCAATCTGAATCAGAAAATTGCTCCATCTCTATACCCGCGTGTGTATCTGTGTCGATGGATACCTTCGGTATCTAAGCATATGTACCCTCGGTCTGCCTTTTGGACCTAGAGCTGTAGCTGGACTTAAAGTTGAAAACTCGTTTTTTAAAAACGACGAGGAAAAAGTCTGCACAAAACGAGAAAATAAACGCGCTCGCGGAGAAAACAAGAACAGAAACGAAGGGCGAATCAACAATAATAATAAGAAAAGCAAAAGCAGATCCATAACCTCCGAGAGTGTGCAAGAATTTCTAACGGATAACAATTCGAGAAAAAGCCTGCCAGTCTCGCTTTGATTTGTATTTGTCTCCGTTTTTGAATGCCGCCCTTCTGCATTCTTTTTGCATGTTTACTTATTTTCATGTGTTTTGCGTTTGCTTCACTTGTTGCAGCTGCACAATTTCATAAGTATACCTACAAATACTTATTTGTATATATGTTTGTACCCATATATTCGAATTCGGACTCGGAATCGGGTTCGCGTTCGGGCTCGGTTTTTATGCCATAGATACAGATGCCTGGCAGAGCCTGTGAGGAAAACGAGAACCTGTTCCTCCAGCGAAGTCGCGTGTACGAGTGTGTGTCTCTGTGAGAGCCTGTATACGGAATTATTTAAATAAGAAAATCGTCTTCTTCTTCATCGTGGAAGCCACACAAATGTACAACAACGATGGCCACATTAGGCCTGTCAAAAGTTTTCATACTGGATAAATATTTCACCGAATTGCAAAAATTTTGGGAAACGGAGAAGAAGCTGCAGGGTAAGTAAGGCATTTTAAGCTGAAGTCCTGTATGTTTGGGGAATCTGAATACTTAAACGCCAGAGTTCTTCTAAGCCAAAAGAACCAGATAGGTGCATTAGGTCTCGGACTGAACACAGTGCCAAAATTTAAATGTACCATCTCCTTAAAATAAAATCCTTTTAAGATTTACAATTACCATTTTTATACCCTTGCAGAGGGTATTATAATTTTGACCAGAAGTTTGCAACGCAGTGAAGGAGACATTTCCGACCCTATAAAGTATATATATTCTTGATCAGCATCACCAGCCGAGTCGATCTAGCCATGTCCGTCTTGCAATGTAAACTAGTCTCTCAGTTTTAAAGCTATCGGGCTGAAACTTTGCACCGAACCTTAAATTTGTTGCAGGTAGTATATAAGTCGGAACAGCCGGAATCGGAACACTACATCACTTAGCTGCCATAGGAACGATTGGGGAAAAATTCCAAAATTTCGCCATTTTTAAAGATAATTTATTTATTTCTTGGGAAACTCTATTTAATAGCAATTTTAACATATCCTGAAAGTTTAATTAAAATCGAACTACCATATCCTATAGCTGCCATAGGTACGTTGGGTGTAAATGGGTCATTGAGCATAACTCTGGTGTTTTTCAAGACAATTAATTCATGCTTGAGAAATACAGTTTGGACATTAGAAATTACAGCCGTTTTAGAAAATTAAAAATCGGATTACAAATCCTATAGCTGCCATACAAAAAAACGATCAAACGGCTTAAATGCAACTAGTCTGTAAGGGTATTCTAGCCTTCCTTTCTTGTTTACAGGTCTTTCGTATCATAAAAACCTTAAAATTGTTTAAAAAAGAGTTTGCCCGTATGCGATGGAAGTCTTGTCTGTACCTTTTTTTTGGCTTTGTCTTACATTTCTTGAATGCAGCTTTAGGCAACAAAAAAAAAGACAAAAAACCAAAGCTAAAACTGGTTTCCTTTGCCCGCAAGCAATGATACTCGTATTGTTTTTTGTATGTTGTCCAATCTGATTTTCTTATACGCTCGACTCTGCCTCTCTGTTCTGGTTTAAAGATACATTTTGAAATGGGCCCAAAGAGTATTTTTCTCTCAATTGGTTTAATATGGTAAATGAATCGAAATTACATGAAACCTTGTTGGCTTGCTTGGCCTCGAGGCCCTGTTTTGAAAGTCTCCATAAATCTGGCATTAACATCTGATTGCTGACATTTCCATTAATATTCTATTCAAAGTTTTAGTAAGATCCGGAAACCTTTTATCGACCTGCCGCCAATCTGTATACTCTTGCAGTGCGTTTTATAATATTGTACAGATGCATGTAATATGAATATGTATATACATACACATATACTTTTGAAAAGCATCTTGCCTTGACCGTTTGTCAGCCCGCCTGTCGGTAGAGTGACTGAAATTTTTAAGGCTATTAGGATGTAAAGTTGCACAGACCCTTCTAACTGTTGCTGGTAATATACATTGTGAATAATTATTAAATAGGAACGAAAAAATTGAGAAAGATAACTTCGGTAAGCTCTATTATAACTTATTGATTCTTTAAAAAGTTGCCGTTGTAACTATCCATACCGATACTGAAACATTGGAAACAAGAAAGGAAGGCTAGCTTTGGGGTCCGAAGCTTAAAACACCCTTGCAGACCAGTTGCCTTCAAACCGTTCGATAGTTTGTATGGCAACTATAAAATATATAGTTTCGATTTTTTAATTTTTAAAGTTGGACTCAAAGTCTATGAAAAGTATTTTGTCCAAAAATTATTGAATTATTTTGATGAACACCAGAGTTATGGTCAATGACCCATTTTCTCCCATCGTTCCAATGTCAGCTAAAGGATTCCGACCGTTCCGACTTAAACACCATCTGCAACAGAAAGCCCGAAAGCTTTAATATTGAGAGACAAGTTTGCGTTCAGGCCAGGCTAGATCGACTCGGCTGGTGATGTCTGACTGACATCTGTCTGTTTGTCCGTGTATCGGTTGCTATGGAAACTACTCTCAGTTTGCTATCGGGATGTATAAATAAACTTTTCGTTAAAGCCGATTTAGAAAATTAAAAACAAAAAATCTGACCATAATATCCTATAGCTGCCAAACAAACTATCGAACTGTTTGAAGCAACTGGGCTGCAAGGGTATTCTAAGCTTCGGACCCCGAAGCTCGCCTTCCTTTCTTTTTTTTTTTCTTTGTTTCATCTTGCGCTAATGGTGTTTTGAATATTTTGATAAATTTGTTCATTAACATTTTATGTAAATGTTCCCAAACAAACCCTTTAGTGTCTTTTACTACTTGATCGGCACAAGTCCATTCCACCAATTCGCGTGCCAAAAATGGAAGCACAGTATTTGTGTAATTAGTCTATATTTTTAAATGCATATTCTAGATATAATAAATAAAATTGTACATGATATGCGTTGTAGAAGTTGGATCTCATCAGAAACGTAAGAAAAATATTATACATAAGAGTGGACGCATTAAAATTTAACCTATTAGGAAAGAATAATTGGTCCAAAATATTTATATGTGCTTAAGTTAAGAATTTCATAATTTGAAAATTAATTATTTACCAATAATTTGCCTACCAATTCTTAAATTCTTAGTTTAACCAGCCTTTGTCTGTAGATATACTTAAATATAATTATTCAACATCCTCGATAGTATAGTGGTTAGTATCTCCGCCTGTCACGCGGGAGACCGAGGTTCAATTCCCCGTCGGCGAGATATTCGCATTTTTGTTCTATAACTAATTACAAAGCCCAACAATCCAAGAAAACCGTTAACCATTATAATATTATCACATAATATTATATTTTATATATATATGTATATTTCTTGTTTAAATAAAATAACTAAAAAGAGAGGTTCCTCCCCGACGGGGAATTGAACCCCGGTCTCCCGCGTGACAGGCGGGGATACTAACCACTATACTATCGAGGACTTGAATTTTTGTATGCCCAAATGCTTGCATAAGCTATTAATTTGTATTTTCCAGACTGGCAAGATTTTTATGACCTTGCAGAGTGATATTGTTTTGACCCTGTACCCAAAGGGTAAAGGGTATATTAAGTTTGTGCAAATTTATGTAACAGGCAGAAAGAGGCGTGCAGACCCCACAAAGTATATATATTCTTGATCAGCATGACGAGCTGAGTCGATATAGCCATGTCCGTCTGTTCGTCCGGATGAACACACGGAACTTAGCAACTGTAAGAGCTAGGGGAACCGTATTACCAGTGTAGATTCTCCTAATACTGACGCAACTGAAGTTTATATTATTTTTTTTAATGGCTTTAATGTCTATAAAAACAGTATTTCTCAAGAATGAATTACTTGTCTTGACAAACACTAAAGTTATGCTCAATGACCCATTTTCTCCCATCGTTCATATGGCAGCTACAGGATATAGTGGTCCGATTTTAATAAAACTTTCAGGATATGTTAAAATAGTCAATTAAAATTAAAATCGAAATAGTTATCATTAAAAATGGCGAATTTATGGCACTTTTTCCCAATCGTTTCTATGGCACCTATGTGATGTAGTAATCCGATTCCGCCCGTTCCGACTTATATAGTACCTGCAACAGATAGAAGAGTTGGTGCAAAGTTTCAGCCCGATAGCTTTAAAACGGAGAGACTAGTTTGCGTAGAAACAGACAGACGGATATGGCTAAATCGGCTTGCCTGGCGATGCTGATCAAGAATATTCATACGGGATATACATCTTCGTCTTCAGTTTGCCGAGCAAATAATATTTTTTTGTATTTGTGTTTCTACGTGGCCCGACCAACCAATCAAAAAATGTGATCATAAACCGCATTAAACTTTCAAGTTGTAAGCATGAAAACATTTAACGTTAATTTTCCAAGAGAGGAGAATAAAAACAAATATATTATTTTATTCGTTGCCAGGCTCAATACGTACAAGTGATGTCGCAAATGTAAAAATTAAATTACTAAATATTTAATAAAGCGTTAAACAAAAGGGAAACCATGCTGACCAAAACGGCAAAGATTGCCAACTAAAAAATAAAATACGCTAAAAAAATATTTCAATATAAATGAAAATACAAATTTATTTAATCAGTAAAAATAATATAAAAAATACCAAGCTGAACAGGACAGCAAGGAAATCAAGCGCCAAAAAAAAAAACGATTCTATCCAATGTGTTCAGTAGGACGACTAAAATAATATTAAAAAGGCGTAGTTTTCAGAAAGAAAAATAAATGTTTGCCCAAGGCAAAGCCTACTGAATAACAAGTATGTTAATATTAAGGGTTCCACGAATTATATGTCAAGTATTTGAGAATTATTAGTTGAAATAATACATTTAATTATTAAATTGTTTACTAACACTGAGATTCACCAAAATTATTAAAATGAATAAAGAACCTATACCGGAGGTGGATGTGGTCAAGGTGGCAAGAAACGCGGATGTTCAACGTCGAGCCATTCTCGGCTTTGCTCCCAGGATCGGAATGGTAATTGCGGACTACTATGCACTGGACAGGATCGAAAACTTCTACCTGCAGTGTCAAAAGTATCGAGACTTCTATCGGGATCCGCGTCACAAACTGCATAAGCCCGTGCGGTTTGGGGAGCACCAGGGCAAGTGCGGTATCAAGGCGGACCAGAGTGTCGCTCATCTTACCCAGCCAATTCGATGGGTCGAGGAGCGTCGGCCATTAGTCTATCCCCAGGCCAAAGATACGTCCATGCGTCTGGGTATTCGATTTTGCCTATGATCGTTTGGCGCTACAAAAATTATTCTTTCTCTGCATATAAGCGCTAAGAGCTCTAGTGGTTAGATATGTTCGTCTGGGCTCTGAGATCCTTTTCGAAGGCCTTATCTTCATCTTGAAATATTCAAGTTGAGTTTGAGGAGTTCGCAAAGCATCTGAGCTCCGTCGTCATCCTTCCAGAGATGCCATAAAATTGACCGTATATGTTTTAAAATTCAAAGTAAAAATATATCGGTTAGCCCAAAACTGCAGTTTTTTTTTTCTCGATAGGTATCATATAAGGAATAATTTGTCAGGTTGACATTTTAAATGTAACTTTAATTGCTGAAGAGGTGATGTTCCTCTGTTTTTGGGAATTCTTAAATGGTCAACCCAATTTTATTGTCCGTAATATGATTTTAAATTCTATATGTTTCCAGATGCATCTTCCTCCAATGAGGCTGTCCATTTGCAGCAGCGACTCAAGAGCCTGAGCACTGAGCTTGTGACTCTGCGTAATCGACTGCATGTTGGCCAAGGACAGGGCCAGGGTCAGAACACGGGCCAGGGAAATGGCTCCCAGTCCCATAGCTCCCCAGGCGGATCAAACTCGGGCCCCAAGGGAAACAACTTCGAGTTAAATGCCTCCAGTTTAAATGTAAACTTGAGTCTCTCGGCCAGCGCCCTGCAACAGCACACAAATGTTCAGAATCCGCCACCCAAGGTGAGTGCCTCTATTATTCGAATCGAACAAGAAGAGATGCTATCTTCTTATAGCTTCCATTGAAACGATGGAAAAATGGGGCATTTAGCATAGCTCTGTTGGTTTAAAAGACAATTTATTCTTTCTTGGGCTTTGGAAAGATTTCAAAAATCGGTCCACTCTGTCATACAGTTTATTAATTGGACTTACACGATCGAAAAAATACTTATTAAGCGTAAGTCAGGTGTTCCTTAAGACATTTAAGTCATTCTTAGAAAACATACTTTTCATCGCAATTTGAGTCCATTTAGAAAATTATATATAAGCAACTGGTCTGTCAGGGTATTCTCAGCTTCGGACTCCGAGGTTAGCCTTACTATCTAAACCTAGTTTATTTGATTTCTTCGCGTAAATGAGCCAATTAAAGATCTTCTCCGAACAGAATCACATCTTGAACCAGACGCTGCAGTCGAACTCCGGAGCTTCCGTTGGCGGAGGTGCGGTGGTGTCAGCGAGGAACACCTCCATTCCGCATCCACTTCCGCACCAGCTGGGCGAGAAGTCGGGCCTGTCGCATCATCCGAATGGCAACGGACATGGCCCCTCCACTGGCACGCTACCCCACATGAGCAGCATGGGAAACATCCTGGGGCACGGTTCCCACATTCACTCCTACTTCCACTCCAACACGCTGCCCATGCGTTCCTCCAACTCTGGACACCTTGAAGTTTCATCCAACGGAGGAGGTGCAGGCGGTGGTCCGCTCAGCCATTCCCACAGCCAGCAGTTGCCATTCAATCCGCCGCCGAAGCTTGCGAATCCCTGCAAGAGTGTGATGACCCTGCCCTTTGGCTTTGGTTTCGCCGGAGGCTATCTGAAACTACAGCATCAACACCATGCCAGCACCAGCGCACCCAAGGATATGCAGGATCTGATTCACCTGTCTGGACCGCTCACTGAGCACGCCGTCATGCGCACTCTGCATGCCCGCTTCAACGAGCAGCGGTACTTTGTGAGTATTGGCAAATCGCGACTCATGAAATCACCCCCTTCTCTGACCGTTCTTAGAAGTTATCTTGATAAGGTGCCATTAAAAAATGCAACTCAGTTTGTACTCGGCCTAACATTAACTGCTAACTACGACATTAACTCGTCTCAGCGAATCTGGACGAAGAGTAAAGAAAGTCAAGTCAAGGGGAACGCTAGTCGCAGATGCAGATGACTAACTATGGGTGTTTTTTTTTGACTGCGAGTCCATTACTAGCCTAGCAGTACAATTCTTTTGTGCAAAGCTATAATTTACGGATTAAATGGTAATTTGAAAATTTCATCAGGGATAAATTGTATCTAATATGTTTTTAACCGTGTCGCCATTTACCCAAAGGTTAAAGGGTATATTAAGGTTCTAACGTATGTAACAATCAGAAGTCGATGTCCAGCCATGTCCGTTCGTCTGCATAAACGAAAGGATCTCAGAAACTGTAAGAGCTATAAGAACCAGTGCATGTTCTCCTAACACTGATACAGATCAAGTTTATTAATCTTATCTTTATTATTTACCTTGTGCATTATTTCAGACAAATGTCGGTCCCATTTTACTTTCGATCAATCCCTACCTGGATGTAGGTAATTCGCTAACCCTCACATCCACGCGGGCCTTGCCTCTTGCCCCGCAGCTGCAGAAGATCGTGCAGGAGGCAGTGCGTCAACAGAGCGAGACAGGCTACCCGCAGGCCATTATACTGTCGGGAACCTCTGGCGCTGGAAAGACGGCCAATGCAATGTTGATGCTCCGTCAATTGTTTGCCATCGCTGGTGGTGGTCCAGAGACCGATGCATTCAAACACCTCGCTGCCGCCTTTACTGTTTTGCGTTCTCTCGGTTCGGCCAAGACCACTACGAACTCAGAGTCGAGTCGCATCGGCCAATTTATCGAGGTGCAGGTGACGGATGGAGCTCTCTACCGCACCAAGATACACTGCTACTTCTTGGATCAGACGCGTGTCATTCGTCCGCTGCCCAAGGAGAAGAACTACCACATCTTTTACCAGCTGCTGGCGGGTCTAAACAGGGAGGAGCGACAAAAACTCCATTTGGACGGTTACTCGCCGGCCAACCTGCGCTATCTCCGAGGTGACATCGGACAGAACGAGCAGGAGGATTCAGTGCGCTTCCAGGCCTGGAAAACTTGTCTCGGAATCCTGGGCATACCGTTTTTGGATGTGGTCCGCGTTCTAGCTGCCGTGCTTTTGCTGGGCAATGTTCAGTTTATTGATGGCGGGGTGAGTTGTGTGTTAGTTACTAAATATATACACATACCATATTCTATACATATGTACTTATATTTAAAAGGCGTGAGAGCTTTTGGTCAACAACGTTTTTTCTAATGCACATAAATGTATATATAAATAATTTTTTTTAATCTTATCTTAATCTTATAATTTATAAAGTCAATAAAAAAGTAAGAACGTTACAGTCGAGTTTCCCGACTGTTACAGACCCTGTACAAATTTAGTTATACATAAGCAAAATAAATCAAAACCAAAAAAAAATATATATTTCCACCGAGTCCGGTCTGGGATTCGAACCCAAGATCTTCAAGCTTTCAATCAAACGTCGTAACCATTCGACCACCCAAAACTTTTTGGACCTGCAGCTAATACAATATAAATATATTGAAGGAGCACATTCATACATATGTATATGTAGGTAGTGCGTTCTCAGCGGCACTTCCGAGAAAAATCAACCACCGAACGCAAGCGATTTACCGTTTATTTGAACAAATAAACAGATTGCTTATTGTTAGCGCCTCTAAACTTTGATTATTTATTGTGCGCTTTCTTATTAACCATCTTGATGAAATTTTCACGATCGGTAGAAATCCATGCTTCAATTGCATGTAAATTGTAAAGACTCTATCTTGAAAATTGTGCAGTGCAAACATTAAAATTCAGCGGTGGGCGTACCCTTTACCCTTTAAGTACACGGTCTGACAAGAAGAGAGGGCTAGTTTTTAGGCCCAAAGCTTAGAAAACCCTTGTAGACCAGATGCATTCAAATCGTTCGATCGTTTGTATAGCAGCTTTAGGATATCATTTCCCCATTTTTGGTTTTTAGACCCTGTACCCAAAGGGTAAAGGGTATATTAAGTTTGTGCAAAAGTATATATATTCATGATCAGCTAGAGGAACCGTATTACCAGTGTAGATTCTCCTAATACTGAGTAAATTAGAGTTTATTTTTTTAAGTCGGCGCCACGCCCACCGCCCCCCCAATTTGTATTTTAATTTTTGTACTGCCCTGCACCGCACAATTTTCAAGCTACATTTTTTTTTTAAATACACATTGGAGCATAGATTTCTACCGATCCTGAAAATTTCATCAAGATTGGTTAATTAGAAAGCGCACAATAAATACCTAAAGTTTACAGGCGCTAAATACAAGTAATCTGTTTATTTGCGCAAACAAACGGTAAATCGCTTGCGTTCGGTGGTTGATTTTTCTCGGAAGTGTGGCTCCAGCTGCGCTGCCACTACCTTCATATATGTACGTGGTCTGTTCAAAAAGTATCGAGAATTTTGAATTTTCGTGGGTTACGTATATTCGAATTTCGATTTTTTTGTGGCGTTATGTTGGTACACATGTCTCTCACTTATGCCGACAAGCTCGGCCATTTTTATACCCTTGCAGAGGGTATTATAATTTTGACCAGAAGTTTGCAACGCAGTGAAGGAGACAATTCCGACCCTATAAAGTATATATATTCTTGATCAGCATCACCAGCCGAGTCGATCTAGCCATGTCCGTCTGTCCGTCTGTCTGTCCGTCTGTCGGTTGCTATGTAAACTAGTCCCTCAGTTTTAAAGCTATCAGGCTGAAACTTTGCACCGACCCTTCAATCTGTTGCAGTTAGTATATAAGTCGGAACGGCCGGAATCGGATCACTAGATCACGTAGCTGCCATAGGAACGATTGGGAAAAACAGCCATAAATTCGCCATTCTTAAAGGTTTTTTATTTATTTCTTGGTAAACTCTATTTAATAGCAATTCTAACATATCCTGAAAGTTTCATGAAAATCGGACTACTATATCCTATAGCTGCCATAGGAACTATGGGAAAAAATGGGTCATTGAGCATAACTCTGGTGTTTTTCAAGACAATTAATTCATTCTTGATAAAAACAGTTTTCATAGACAGTAAAGCCTTTTTAGAAATTTAAAAATCCAAAAATCGGATTACTATATCCTATAGCTGACATACAAACGATTGAACGGTTTAAGAGCAACTAGCCTGCAAGGGTATTCTAAGCTTCGGGTACCGAAGCTAGCCTTCCTTTCTTGTTAATGTTCACTTAATTGTTGACAGCTGCTTTGCTTTCACGTGTTTTGTATCGTCTTCGATTTTTCGATTTTTCGCCGCGAAATTCGTACCAAAATTGCTCAATTGCGACCAAACACAGCATCGCATGAACATTGCTAATGAGATGTTAAACTCTGTCCGCGACGACCCAAACTTGCTCCAGAGGGTCATAACTGGTGACGAATCGTGGGTTTTTCGGTTATGACGTGGAAACCAAAGTTCAATCATCTCAATGGAAGCTGCCGCACGAACCAAGACCGAAAAAAGCGAGCCACGTTCGGTCGAATGTGAAAGTTTTGCTGACAGTTTTCTTCGATTGCAGGGGCGTGGTGCATCATAAGTTCTTGCCACAGGGAAGAACGGTCAATAAGGAATATTACCTGCAAGTTATGCGCATTTTGCGCGAAGCAATCCGCCAGAAACGGCCGGATTTGTGGAAGAACAAAAATTGGCTTTTGCACCACGATAACGCACCTGCTCACACATCGTTGCTTGTGCGCGACTTTTTGGCCAAAAACAACACACTTATGATGCCGCAGCCACCGTATTCCCCAGATCTGGCCCCCTGTGACTTTTTCTTGTTCCCTAAACTGAAGAGGCCCATGAAAGGACGACGTTACGCTACGCTTGACGAGATAAAGACGGCATCGAAGGAGGAGCTGAACAACATTAAAAAAAATGAATTTTTGAAGTGCTTCGAAGATTGGAAAAACCGTTGGCACAAGTGTATAATATCTAATGGGGATTATTTTAAAGGGGACAAAATAGATATTTATAAATAAATAAATAACTTTTTGAACAGCCCTCGTACATATGTATGAATGTGCGTCTTCAATATATTTATACTGTATTAGCTGCCGGTTCAAAAAGTTTGGGTTTGTCGAATGGTTACGACGTTCGACTTAAAACGCGAAGATCTTTGGTTCGAATCCCAGACCGGACTCGGTGTGAATATATATATATATATATATATATATATGTTTTTGGGATAGGATAGGTCTGAGAAANTAAAAACTTATGCTTCTGTATGCTTCTACACAATCCTATTTGGCTTTCAAAATACGCTATCTGCGCATTTATTTTCAAATGTTTGCTTATTCAGCGCCATCTAGTGTTCATTATTTTGTGAGCTTTTATTTAGAGTTTTTTCATGCGTTTGCCCGTGCCGCAGTAGTACTTTGGTCAGAGCGTTTGTTCAACAGTCCGTTTTGCCGCGGCTCGAATCCCGTTCAGGCGAATGCACCTGTGCTTTACACATTTCTTGCGCTGATGGGTATATTTAAATATACACGGGTAATTTACGTCAGAAAGAAAACTCATGTTTGACATTTTTAATTTGCTGAGCGAGAAATATTTTTTTTAGGTTAACTTTTATGGGTTTATACTCGCAGCATTTGAACTATTTATATACCCTTGTAGAGGGTATAATAATTTTTACCAGAAGTTTGTAACGCATTTAAGGATGCATCTACGACCCCAAGAAGTACTAGTATATATCAGCATCACCAGCCGAGTCGATCTAGCCACGTCCGTCTGTCTGTCTCTCTATCTGTCTGTCTGTATCTACGCAAACTAGTCTCTCAGTTTTGAAGCTATCAAACTTAAACATTAAACCAACTTTTCTCTGTTGCTGGTAGTATAAAAGTCGGAAAGATCGGAATCGGAACCCTACATCGCATATAGGAAGGATTGGGAAAAATTGCGTAAATTTGCCGATTTTTAAGATAATTAATTCATTCTTTAGAAAGCACTATTTAATGACTATTATAGACCAATATAAAATAATAGAAACGATGTGAGAAAATGGGTCATAGCTCTGGTGTTTTTCAAAACAATTAATTAAGTCTTGGCAAATGTAGTTTCATAGCCATCAAAGCTGTTTTAAAATATTAAAAACCAACAAGAAAGGAAGGTTAGCTTCGGTACCCGAAAATTAGAATACCCCTGCAGACCAGTTGCCTTTAAGCCGTTCGATCGTTTATATGGCAGCTATATGATATAGTAATCCGATTTTTGGTTTTTAATTTTCTTAAACGGCATTAATGTCTTTGAAAACTGTATTTCTCAAGAATGAATTAGTTGTCTTGAAAAACACCAGAGTTATGTTCAATGGCCCATTTTCTCCCATCGTTCCTATGGCAGCTATAGGACATAGTAGTCCGATTTGAATGAAACTTTCAGGATATGTTAAAATATTCATTTAACAGAGAATTCCGATTCCGGCCGTTCCGACTTATATACTACATGCAACAGATTGGAGGGTCGATGGAAAGTTTCAGCCCGATAGCTTTAAAACTGAGAGACTAGAGACTACATAGCAACAGACAGACAGACGGACAGACAGTCAGACGGACAGACAGACGGACAGACAGACGGTCAGACGGACATGGCTAGATCGACTCGGCTGGTGATGCTGATCAAGAATATATATACTTTATAGGGTCGGAGACGTCTCCTTCACTGCGTTACAAATTTCTGGTCAAAATTATAATACTCTCTGCAAGAGTATAACAAGAAAGGAAAGCTAGCTTCCGGGCCCGAAGTTTAGAATACCCTTGCAGACAAATTGCCTTCAAACCCTTCTATAGGTTGTACGGCAGTTATATAATATAGCGGTCCGATTTTTGGTTTTTTATTTTCAATGTTGGCATTAATTTATATGAGGAAAAATATTGTTAAAGAATGAATTCTTTATATTAACAAAGTCCAGACTTATTGTCATTGACCCATTTTTTCTCATCGTTCCTATGACAGCTATAAAATATAAAAGGCCGATTTTGATAAGATTTTCAGGATAGGGTAACCTAGTTATTCATAAGTGATTTATAAATTTTCTTTAACAAGAAAGGAAGGCTAGCTTCGGTACCTGAAGCTTAGAATACCCTTGCAGACCAGTTGCCTTTAAGCCGTTTGATCGTTTTTTTGTATGGCAGCTATAGGATATAGTAATCCGATTTTTGGTTTTTTCATTTTCTAAAACGGCATTAATGTCTATGAAAACTGTATTTCTCAAGAATGAATTAATTGTCTTGAAAAACACCAGAGTTATGCTCAATGACCCATTTTCTCCCATCGTTCCTATGGCAGCTATAGGATATAGTAGTCCGATTTTAATTAAACTTTCAGGATAAGTTAAAAAAGTAATTAAAAAGAGTTTCCTAAAAAATAAATAAATTATCATTAAAAATAGCGAATTTTTTGCACTTTTTCCCAATCGTTTCTATGGCAGTTATGTGATGTAGTGTTCCGATTCCGGCCGTTCCGACTTATATACTACCTGCAACAGATTGAAGGGTCGGTGCAAAGTTTCTGTCCGATAGCTCTAAAACTGAGAGACTAGTTTACATAGCAACAGACAGTCAGACAGACGGACAGACAGACAGACGGACATGGCTAGATCGACTCGGCTGGTGATGCTGATCAAGAATATAAAATTTAAAATTATCATAATTATAATACCCTCTGCAAGGGTATAAAAATGTGAAACTTACTACGAATTTACCTGCAGCAGAGAAAATATGATTTTAAATTTCAGCTCGATACCTTTAACACTGAGAGACTAGTTTGCGTAGATACAGACAGACGAACAGAGAGACAGACGGACATGGCTAAATCGATTCGGCTGGTAATGCTAAAAAAGAATATATATACCTTATGGGGTCGTAGCTGTCTCCTTTACTGCACTGCAATCTTCTGGTCAAAATTGTAATAACCTCTGCAGGGGTATACACATCGGAAAACTATATGGTATAGTTGCAATATAAACGATTTTCACCTGGTCTTCCTTTCTTGTTTTACCCTTGCAGAGGGCATTCTAATTTTGACACGATGTTTGCAACGCATTTCATTGAAATTACAGCCAATTTAGAAAAAGAAAAAACAAAAATTTGACCAAAATATTCTATAGCTTCCGTAGAAACTATTGAACGGTTTGAAGGCAACTGGTCTGCAAGGTTCTTAGTTTCGGAATCCGAAGCTAGCCTTCTTTTCTTATTGTTTCTAAGAATATGCAAAAACAAATTTGTCAAGAAAAATTCAATGAACTATTTTTATCAAGATAACTTAAATCGGTCTTAAGCGGTCCATTTTATCATAAAAATTTTTTTATATAATTTCTATTTCAAATTAAGAAGTATTTAAAATAGTTTTTACCCATTTTAACGATTTTTGTTTCTGGTTATAATTGCAGGGCCTTGAGGTGGACGTAAAGGGCGAAACGGAGTTAAATTCGGTAGCCAGTCTACTGGGCGTGCCGCCCGCCGCCCTCTTCCGCGGCCTGACCACACGCACCCACAACGTGCGCGGCCAGCTGGTAAAGTCGGTGTGCGGGGATGGAGATGCCAACATGACCCGTGACTGCCTAGCGAAGGCTCTTTACTGCCGCACTGTGGCCACGATTGTGCGTCGGGCGAATAGCCTGAAGCGCCTCGGATCGACATTGGGCACGCTCAGCTCGGACTCGAATGAATCGGTACACAATCAGGCGGACGCTGCCTCCCACCACGCCTCCACCATTGGAGGCTCCAAGTCGATGGCCGCGCTCAACAATGCAGTGCGCCATGCCACGGACGGCTTCATTGGTATCCTGGACATGTTCGGCTTCGAGGAGCCTTCGCCACACGCCCAGTTGGAGCACTTATGCATCAACCTGTGCGCCGAGACAATGCAGCACTTCTACAATACCCATATCTTTAAGTCTTCGGTGGAGTCCTGCCGAGACGAGGGAATAGTGTGCGACACCGAGGTGGATTACGTGGACAACGTGCCCTGCATCGACCTAATATCTTCCCTGCGCACGGGTCTGCTCAGCATGCTGGATGCGGAATGTTCGGTGCGGGGTACGGCGGAGAGCTATGTGGCCAAGCTGAAGGTGCAGCATAGATGTTCCACGCGCCTAGAAACGAAGCCCACCTCCGAACCGCACGATCCGCGCATGTTCCTCATCCGGCACTTTGCCGGCCGTATCGAGTACGACACCACGGATTTTCTGGACACAAACCGGGACGTGGTACCGGACGATCTGGTGGCGGTGTTCTACAAGCACAGCTGCAATTTCGGCTTCGCCACCCATCTATTTGGCTCCGAGCTGAAGGCCCTGTACGCCCAGCAGCAGGCGCCTAGGGGTCTCAGCTTTCGCATCTCGCCCACCTCCCACTCGGATCTTTTGAATGGCGACGAGCCGGTGTCCACATTGACCCAGGACTTCCACACGCGGCTGGATAACTTGCTGAGGACCCTGGTGCATGCCAGGCCACACTTTGTACGCTGCATCCGGAGCAACGGATCGGAGGCGGCCGGGAGCTTCGATCGGGCCACCGTCGTGCGCCAGATTCGCTCCCTGCAGGTCTTGGAGACGGTCAACTTGATGGCCAGCGGGTTCCCGCACCGCATGCGCTTCAAGCAGTTCAATGCCCGCTACCGGATGCTGGCTCCGTTCCGCCTTTTGCGGCGCAGCGAGGACAAGGCGCTGGAGGATTGCCAGCTGATTCTGGAGTACGCTATGGAGCGGCCTCCGGTGCTGGACGGGTCGGTGACACTGGCTTGGTCTCCGGGCAAGCGTCACGTTTTCCTTAGCGAGGGCATTCGGCAGCATCTGGAACACCTACGCACGGAGATCCGGAATAAGAGCGCCACGCTGTTGCAGGCCACCTGGAGGGGCTGGTGGTGGCGCAAAAAGGTAGGCAGCGGAAACGCTAAGCGTTCCCGAGCCGGAGCGGCTCCGCTGCCAGTGACGAAGCCGGGCAACTCTGCGGGCAAAGCTACATCATCCACGATGGCCGCTCTCGCAGCTGTGGCTGCTGCTGCCCCAAGTACAAGTAGGAATTTAATTCGGTGATCTGAACTCTAGGCAAAGCTCATATCTTCCTATCTTGTTTTTTGTTAAACAGTGCCACGCCTTTCTGCTAAATCCACGATCCTTGGCAATGGTGGAACTGTGACGAGGCCCAGACCACAGCCCATTGCTGGAACTCCGCCACCTGATCCCCACGAGAAGTGCGACCAGAAGATCATACAGCAAACGTGTAGCCTTTTCGGACTGGATTTGGTGGGTGCATTTTTCAACTTTTCAACTCAATAAGCAAAACATCTCAGATCTTATAAAGTATATATATTCTTAACCATCACCAGCCGATTCTCTGTTTTAAAAGATTTCTGCATTGTAAAGAATACAAATACAATTATTTGTCAATACTAATACTCTACAGGAACGACCGCCACCGGTGCCACAATCACGATCCTATACGATTAGTGGAAACTCGAAACTGGGCTATCCGCAAAGTCGTGTTATGAAGATGAACTTTCCGGAGGAGGGCCTAGCGGAGTTGCAGCAGCTGAAGAAGGGCGACACAGTGACTGTGGTGGGTGCGTCCACAGGCCGGGGCCATCTGCTGGTTGAGCACAAGACCCAGAGTTACCACGTACCTTTCCAGTACATGGAGCTGACGAGTTCGATCAGCAATATCAACACAAATGTCAATGCTGGTGGAGGAGGGATTCCAGTCGCCCCAGGATCGGGAACTGGAGCGAAAACTTAAGCATCGATTATAAGATTAATATCGGATTCAATTATTGTGCTCAAAGACTGTAAATATTAAACTTAGATGATTAAGGAATAACAAATATTTATTCGAAACTGCAAGCTGAGGTGCTCCGAATAGCGCAGAATTAACTAAGTATTATTAAAGCGTTTATTCATAAAAGCCAACCCATAGGTTGTAGATTCAAATGCATACCCACAAGTGCCAATGGAATACGTTCATCCATCTATTTTCTAAGCTAAGATTATTTTGTACTTAGTTCTTACTCGGAGTGCACATACATATGTACAACAATGCAAAACTTACGCATATCAGAATATTTTTAAATACGTATATGTGTTAGCTTAAGCTTGATTATTTCATTTTAATAAACGAAGCGTGCATTGAAACTGTTGAATTGTTGTTTATATGGGAATTTTGAACTTCATAAGAAAGTCAGGATATTTATAAAATATCAAGAAAAGATTAAATACAAATTGAAATGATCAAGATAGGGATAGAATTGGATATATGTATCTTCTCTATATATTTAATATCAAATATGGTATATCTACCTTGATAATGCTCCACTATTTTCAAATCCAGTTTGTCTTCTAAATTGACTGCCAAGCAGTTCTGCCGTTCATTAAAAGCAGTTGACACGAAGTGACGCCAAAACTAATGTTGCCAGATCTTCAAATGCTATGTTCCCGGGTAGCAAGCTGTGCAATCAGCTGTGAGACAAGACTGATTTGAGCTAAGTTTTCATTTTTGTTTTATGAACAATGCAGAATATAAACGAAGATCTGTGGATAAAGATTCTCGGGTTCTTGCCAATGAGCGATCAGGTGGCTCTGACTCAAGTCAACGGAAATATACACACATACGTACAATATTACTGGCGGCATGTCAAAATTATGACTTTTACCAGCGACGACCTGGAGGCGTTACGGTCAAATGAAACCGTTATGCATGACTGCCTGGAGTGCTGTTCAGAATCCGTGCAACAACTCAAGTTGTCTAAGGGGAGTATGGAGACATTGAGAACGTGGACCTCCTACAGCTTTCCCCGCCTGCATACGCTTGACTGCGAAATGGACTACAATTTGGATGAAAATGACGAAGAGACCCTGCTGCTCACGGCGCTGTTTCCGTATCTGACCAAGCTTACCCTCAGCAGCAGCACGTCCGGCTGCCACTTGTGGCGCTGGGAGCAGCTGAGGGAGCTGCATCTCATCTGGTGCGAATTTCTGGACACGAGTACGTTCAGGCAAATCTTCAGCACACTAAAGCTGACAAAGCTTACGCTACTCTACTACGGCTACAATGTGACCCTGGGTGAGAATGTTAATGACGTCACAATATGCAAAACGCTGGAGGAGTTGCTTATCGACGACCACCACTTGCTTGGTGACTTTCTACCCCAGCTGCTCCGCATGCCGAACTTCCGTCGTCTCGCCTTCTACACGCGCGACTTCTATGAGCAGCTGCTGGGCACGGTCGCTAGGCAACAACCGCTTAAAGTGGTATCTCTGCTCTTTAACGACGCCTTCTGGAGCAGCGAGCGCGTCACCGACGCCATTGCGCGGATGTCCAAACTTCGCCGGCTGGTTCTGCAAGACGACGACATGGAGACTCAGCTACTGCACACAATATGTCACAAGTTGACGCATCTGGAAGAGCTGCACCTGCTAAAGATGCGTGATCTGCCCACCTCCATTCAACTCTGGGACATTGTTGCGGCCTGCCCCACCCTCAGGATTCTTAACTTATCTTCTTGTGCGCTTCGTACTTACTTCACAGAGCCCCACATTTCGGGCCTGAATCGCAATTTGCTTAATCGCAGTTCTCCCCTGACACTGAACCTGCACAATACTGGGCTGGATTTAGAAAGGGTATGTTTTTCGTAAAACTGCTTCTAAAATGACTATAATAACATATCATTCCAGGTGCCATCCGCTTTGAAGCATCCAAACCTAAAAATCTCATTCGATCCCATTAAGTTAAATGTCTGGAGTTCAAGATTTGTAGAAATTGAATTCAGCAACAATTTGATATGACAGCTCTTAACAGAGCGGCCTTCCTTTGCATTTGAAATACCTCTGCTTCGGCACCATTATGTTCTTTTCAAATTGTTATTAATCAAATTTTTAATTAAAAATAAATTAATTAAAAATTTCCAGAAGCTCAGTTAATTACATGGCTTTATGTACCGAACTGATCTGTGTTACGTCTTCAAGTCCATTTAATATACAAGAATATTTTTATTTCTATGTAAATACAATTATTTTATAAAATTCGCAGATTTATATTTATTGCCCAATTTACAAGATTATTATCTGTTCTTCTACTTGACATATATGAATTTATTTACGAATGGCTACCACTTTAAATAATTGAACGATTTATAGCAGCAATTATTCATATATAGTCATTCATTTCGCAAATAAAGGCAAATTCAGATGAGCACTCATTATTGTTCATTCCCCAGAAAGTTCCCATGTGGGCTATCTCCACACAATCCTAGTTGTTCCAGTTGTCCGGTCGTCCTCGCCATTTCAGAAACGCTGGTTGCTGTCCAGTTGTAATCGATATAAATTTAACTTCCTTACCTGCATCGTGAATGTCTGTCCAGTAAAGCGTATACTTTTTCAATTTCTTACCTATAGCATCTAACTCGTTTTAGATTTCCCCAAAATGTCCGGCAGAAGCCCCGAGCTTCATGCCAATTAAACTTTTCTTCATCTTGTATGTAATATTTTTTGTAGCCAATCTTTGTGTACGATTTATTAATTATTATGTGTAAAGTTTGATTGATTGTCTTGATATTGGAACTATTGTATCATTCTTTTTTTTGCAATTGACTGGCTATGATTGCATACATTTCATCTAGCCTTTTATTAAGATTATTTATATTTTCTGTTTTTTTTCCTTGCTCCTCAGAATAATTCTTCACATGTGAGAGGTTAAGCTTAAAGTTGTACAAATTTTAAAGTTTAAAATATTACTCGCTTTCAAAATACAAAGAAATTTATATTATTGCTATTGCACAGAAGTTTGTTTAATCTGAAACAACAGACGAGTCAATCTAGCTCGCCTATTTAAAATATATAACATACAATTATACATATATATATTTTAGGGTCGAAAACGTTTAATGTGTAATTTAGTTTTAAAATCTTTATTTGCCTTATCTATGCAATTGCAAACTCTTTAACAAGTTTCTTGAACTCGCTAAAATCTATTAATTCTTTTGCGTTCTCTTGGTGATCCTCTAATTTTTAGACCCTGTACCCAAAGGGTAAAGTGTATATTAAGTTTGTGCAAATGTATGTAACAGGCAGAAGGAGGCGTGGCAGACCCCACAAAGTATATATATTCTTGATCAGCATGACGAGCTGAGTCGATATAGCCATGTCCGTCTGTCCGTCTGTCCGTCTGTCCGTCCGGATGAACACACGGATCTCAGCAACTGTAAGAGCTAGAAGTACCGTATTACCAGTGTAGATTCTTCTAATACTGAGTAAATTAGAGTTTATTTTTTTAAGTCGGTGCCACGCCAACCGCCCCCGCAATTTGTATTTGAATTTTTGCACTGCCCTGCACTGCACAATTTTCAGGCTAAAACTTTTTTAAAAATACACATGCAATTGGAGGATCTACCGATCCTGAAAATTTCATCAAGATTGGTTAATTAGAAAGCGCACAATAAATACCTAAAGTTTACAGGCGCTAAACACAAAAAATCTGTTTATTTGCGCAAACAAACGGTAAATCGCTTGCGTTCGGTGGTTGATTTTTCTCGGAAGTGCCGCTGCGCTGCCACTACCTTCATATACATACATACGAATGTGTATGTATGTATGTATGTGTGAATGTGCGTCTTCAATAGTTATACTGTATTAGCTGCCGGTTCAAAAAGTTTGGGTTTGTCAAATGGTTACGACGTTCGACTTAAAACGCGAAGATCTTGGGTTCGAATCCCAGACCGGACTCGGTGTGAATATATATATATATATTTTTTTTTTTTTGTACAGGGTCTGTAACAGTCGGGAAACTCGACTGTAACGTTCTTACTTGTTTTAACCTACTATCTGTGAGGACCAAATATTCCGAAATCAGCTTAACTGACTCACAAATATACATACTGCAATAGAGGTCCTTGGCTTGCTTATTATCCTGTAAGCTAGAGTGACTAATAATATTATCTTATTATACCCTTGCAGAGGGTATTATAATTTTGACCAGAAGTTTGTAACGCAATGAAGGAGACATTTCCGACCCTATAAAGTATATATATTCTTGATCAGCATCACCAGCCGAGTCGATATAGCCATGTCCGTCTGTCCGTCTGTCCGTCTGTCTGTCCGTCTGTCTGTCCGTCTGTCTGTCCGTCTGTCGGTTGCTATGTAAACTATTCCCTCAGTTTTAAAGCTATCGGACTGAAACTTTGCACCAACCCTTCAATCTGTTGCAGTTAGTATATAAGTCGGAACGGCCGGAATCACATAGCTGCCATAGGAACGATTGGGAAAAAGTGTCATAAATTCGCCATTTTTAAAGTTAATAAATTTATTTCTTAGAACGCTATATTAAATGATNCCCTTGCAGAGGGTATTATAATTTTGACCAGAAGTTTGTAACGCAATGAAGGAGACATTTCCGACCCTATAAAGTATATATATTCTTGATCAGCATCACCAGCCGAGTCGATATAGCCATGTCCGTCTGTCCGTCTGTCCGTCTGTCTGTCCGTCTGTCTGTCCGTCTGTCGGTTGCTATGTAAACTAGTCCCTCAGTTTTAAAGCTATCAGGCTGAAACTTTGCACCGACCCTTCAATCTGTTGCAGGTAGTATTTATATACTAAGTCGGAACGGCCGGAATCAAAACATTACATCACATAGCTGCCATAGGAACGATTGAGAAAAAGTGCCATAAATTCGCCATTTTTTAAGATAACCAATTCATTATTTAGAAATCTATTTTTAATGACTATTTTATCGTATCCTGAAAGATTCATAAAAATCGGACCACTATATCCTATAGCTGCCATAGGAACGATGGGAGAAATGGGTCATTGAGCATAACTCGGGTGTTTCTCAAGACAATTAATTCATTCTTGAGAAATACAGATTCCATAGACAGTAAAACTATTTTAGGAAATCAAAAATCAAAAATCGGATTACTATATCCTTATATAGCTGCCATACAAATTACCGCACAGTTTTAAGGGAACTGGTCTGCAAGGGTATTCTAAGCTTCGGGTACCGAAGCTAGCCTTCCTTTCTTGTTTTAACGCATTTTAACTTACCAAATGCGTGGATGAGAAAACGTGTGCGACAAGACATACTAGAATGGCAACGTAGTATTGCATTCTAAACGACTTTTAATGAGGGCTGCTATGGGAATACTATATTTAGACCCTGTACCCAATTGGTTCATAGATTTCTACCGATCCTGAAAATTTCATCAAGATTGGTTAATTAGAAAGCGCACAATAAATACCTAAAGTTTACAGGCGCTAACCACAAATAATTTGTTTATTTGCTCAAACAAACGGTAAATCGCTTGCTTTCGGTGGTTGATATTTTTTTGGAAGTGTCGCCACTACCTTCATATACATATGTATGAATGTGCGCCTTTAAAATATTTATACTGTATTAGCTAACTGTATTTCCGACCCTATAAAGTACATATATTCTTGATCAGCATCACCAGCCGAGTCGATCTAGCCATGTCCGTCTGTCCGTCTGTCCGTCTGTCCGTCTGTCTGTCTGTCTGTCTGTCTGTCTGTCTGTCCGTCTGTCCGTCCGGATGAACACACGGATCTCAGCAACTGTAAGAGCTAGAAGAACCTTATTACCAGTGTAGATTCTTCTAATACTGAGTAAATTAGAGTTTATTTTTTTAAGTCGGTGCCACGCCCACCGCCCCCGCAATTTGTATTTGAATTTTTGCACTGCCCTGCACTTCAAGCATAGATTTCTACCGATCCTGAAAATTTCATCAAGATTGGTTAATTAGAAAGCCCACAATAAATACCTAAAGTTTACAGGCGCAAAACACAAAAAAATCTGTTTATTTGCGCAAACAAATTGATTTTTCTCGGAAGTCCCGCTGGAGCTGCGCTGCCACTACCTTCATATACATATGTATGAATGTGCGTCTTCAATATATTTATACTGTATTAGCTGCCGGTTCAAAAAGTTTGGGTTTGTCGAATGGTTACGACGTTCGACTTAAGACGCGAAGATCTTGGGTTCGAATCCCAGACCGGACTCGGTGTGAATATATATATATATATGTATATATTTTTTTGTACAGGGTCTGTAACAGTCGGGAAACTCGACTGTTACGTTCTTACTTGTTTTTTTTGTTGCTTATAACCAAATTTTTACAGGGTCGGGAAACTCGACTGTAACGTTTTTACTTGTTATTATTGCAACTATTGATTACTGCTTGAGCTTGAACAGATAGCTATATTATTATTAGCAAAATATACACATGTAAAATGCATTTTATTCATCACCTTTGCACCTTATTTTATTTGAAAAGATTAAATATACTAATGGTGCCGTTTGGTTATGCAGCCAGAGTCAGAACTAAAATTAATTCTATCATTGTCGCGGCCCTTTGCCGAAGCTCTATCATTTACATTTACATATATTCTATATTCGCCTCTTGTAACGATCGCACGGCCAATGCGGTTCCGCTTGCTCTTTCTTGATCTGCTATATATTGTCTCTATACGACTGCACGGCCAATTCGCGACCGCTTGCCTTTCGTTCTAGCGTTGATACCTCACACCCAAATTGGTTAAACCCTTAAACATTGTCCTGCATTGCCAAAAAAATAAACTAAAATGAATATATATATATATATAAATAAATTTATAGCCAATGAAAAAGCTCATTGACTCAACGGGTGCAATAAATAAAATTACGATTTGTATAAGCGCAGTTTTTCTATGAATGTGTATGTGTAATTGTGTTTGCAACAAAGAGAATGATGTGTCTACGACACCCCAAAGTATATATGTTCTTGATTAGCATCAACAGCCGAATCGATATAACCATATCCGTCTGTCCGTCATCTTTATATTTGTGGCTTATTTAAAATGATAAAAACAAAATTAATAGATTCATATATGTAAGTCTACCTATAATAATTGTTTACTTTAGTTCAGTCCAGTAGTTTTCTAATGTCTGCTGGCGGTTTTATACCCTTGCAGAGGGTATTATAATTTTGACCAGAAGTTTGTAACGCAGTGAAGGAGACATTTCCGACCCTATAAAGTATTTATATTCTTGATCAGCATCACCAGCCGAGTCGATATAGCCATGTCCGTCTGTATGTCTGCCTGTCCGTCTGTCGGTTGCTATGTAAACTAGTCTTTCAGTTTTAAAGCTATTGGGCTGAAACTTAGCATCCGACCCTTTAATCTGTTGCATGTAGTATATAAGTGGGAACGGCCGGCATCGGAACACTACATCACATATCTGCCATAGGAACGATTTGGAAAAAGTGTCATAAATTCGTCATTTTTTAAGATAACTAATTCGTTCTTTAGAAGTCAATTTTTAATGACTATTTTAACGTATTTTGAAAGTTTCATCAAAATCGGACAACTACAACCTATAGCTGCCATAGGAACGATGGGAGAAAATGGGCCATTGAGTATAACTCTAGGGTATTTCAAGACAATTTATTCATTCTTAAGAAATACTGTTTTTATAGACATTAAAGCCGTTCAAGAAAATGAAAAATCAAAAATCGGATCACTATATCCTATAGCTGCCATACAAACGATCAAACAGTTTTAAGTCATCTGGTCTGCAAGGGTATTCTAAGCTTCGGGTACCGAAGCTATCCTTCCTTTCTTGTTAGACCCTGTACCCAAAGGGTAAAGGGTATATTAAGTTGGTGCAAATGTATGTAACAGGCAGAAGTAGGCGTGGCAGACCCCACAAAGTATATATATTCTTGATCAGCATGACGAGCTGAGTCGATATAGCCATGTCCGTCTGTCCGTCCGTCCGTCCGGATGAACGCACGGATCTCAGCAACTGTAACAGCTAGAGGAACCGTATTACCAGTGTAGATTCTCCTAATACTAACGCAATTAGAGTTTATTTTTTTAAGTCGGCGCCACGCCCACCGCCCCCGCAATTTGTATTTGAATTTTTGCACTGCCCTGCTCTGCACAATTTCCAAGCTAAAATTTTTTTTTAAATACACATGCAATTGGAGCATAGATTTCTACCGATCCTGAAAATTTCAGCAAGATTGGTTAATTAGAAAGCGCACAATAAATACCTAAAGTTTACAGGCGCAAAACACAAAAAATCTGTTTATTTGCGCAAACAAACGGTAAATCGCTTGCGTTCGGTGGTTGATTTTTCTCGGAAGTGCCGCTGTAGCTGCGCTGCCACTACCTTCAAATACATATGTATGAATGTGCGACTTCAATATATTTATACTGTATTAGCTGCCGGTTCAAAAAGTTTGGGTTTGTCGAATGGTTACGACGTTCGACTTAAAACGCGAAGATCTTGGGTTCGAATCCCAGACCGGACTCGGTGTGAATATAATATTTTTATTTTTTTGCTTATAACCAAATTTGTACAGGGTCTGTAACAGTCGGGAAACTCGACTGTAACGTTTTTACTTGTTTTTATTTGTATTACTTGATTTTACGCATTTATACATTTATCTCTATTATCAGCTTAAGTGCATAGTCATATGCATTTGAAATCCTTTTTGGTTTCTGTACCCAATGAATGAGTGCTAATCGTAATTATTATCACAGACCCAGATGCGTGATTAAATGTGGTGGATTTTATTGCACCCCCAAGTCAAATTAGTTCATCTGAATGGTATTTCACCTTCATGCATAAATCAGGTGGCTCTAATTCTAATGTAAATAAATAAGTCCAATTGCATATGCAGCTCGTTGTCCTTTATTGGCTTGCTGTAAGCGATTTGTAATGCATTTGCGGCTCCCCGATGGAAACATTTTATGAACTCGGGATATTGGATAGATGCGGCTACTGACATTTAGCTTAAGTGGTGGGTAGATAAAAATCCAATAATCAGTTAATAATTAATAAAGATTAATTATAAAAACACAGTTGTACTAACTTTACTGGTTTAAATCGCTTCCACTCAGAAATCGAACAACCATGTTGAAGTTTCTCAAAACGTAGACTTTATTTGATTGTGCCACGAAGCACTTTAAGTTGCATATGTATGCATAATTTTTCCATAGACTCAACAGTTGGTAAATATATGCAGATAGACTATATACGTATATATAAATATTTTTTAATCGCATTAGTTTTAGTTGTGTGTAAGTAAAATTTATTTACAACAATTAAAAGAGGCTTGCAGCGACTTAATCGATTCGCAAGAGACCATTTTTCTAGTGATAAATTAAACTCTGAGTTTCGATGGGGTTTTCATGCTTTAATGGGACAAAAGTTGTGTTTTGTGTGTTCTTTAAATTGTTGTTTTTGTTTATGTAAGTCATACCTAGTTAAAGATTTTTTGCGCGAATTTGCTAACACTTTGAAATATGCATAGTATATAATTTAGATATTTATTTATTTTAATATATTCCTTTTCTGTTAAAAATTTCCTTGTCCGTATAGGCCAAGAAGAATCATGAAAAGTGAATGGAAATGTGCGTTAAATGTGTTTAACATTTTCTTTTGGAGGCAACAGTTTTACATATTTATTCGGGCCTTAACTATTGATAAACATAGTTTCGATATCTGTTAAATATTAATTTATATTATTCGGTAATACTGGAACATACTTTTAGAGAATTAATCGATAACATAATGAAAATATATGTACAATGCATAATCCAATCCAATGCAAATGATAGGTTTGGAAAAGAGCTCAAGTATGGGTCAAGTGTGAGTTAAGAAGTGAGAACTCTTCCTTTTCGTTAACAGGATTCGGTGCCCCGCCAACGACCAGTCATTGTTTCGCTATTTAGACATCGGTCTCTGATCGCCGCCTTCGTCCGGGTCCACCAGCAAAGTTGGCGGCGGCAAGTCCCATGCGATGTTTCGCCTCCTGGGTGCCCGAGTATCCACGAGCTAGGCCAAAGTCCACAGTTCGCTTTGAGCTATCAAACCTTCGATTAGTTTACAAATTAATTCAAAGTTTCCAAACAATATAGTTGTTATACCCTTGCAGAGGGTATTATAATTTTGACCAGAAGTTTGTAACGCAGTGAAGAAGACGTCTCCGACCCTATAAGGTATATATATTCTTGATCAGCATCACTAGCCGAGTCGATCTAGCCATGTCCGTCTGTCTGTCCGTCTGTCTGTCTGTTGCTATGTAAACTAGTCTCTCAGTTTTAAAACTATTGGGCTGAAACTTTGCATCGACCCTTCAATCTGTTGCAGGAAGTATATAAGTCGGAACGGTCGGAATCGGAACACTAAATCACATATCTGCCATAGGAATTGTTAATGACTATTTTAAAGTATACTGAAAGTTTTATCAAAATCGGACAACTATATCCTATAGCTGTCATAGGAACGATTGGAGAAAATGGGTCAGTGAGTATAACTCTGGTGTTTTTCAAGACAATTAACTCATTCTTGAGAGACACAATTTTTATAGACATTAAAGCCGTTTTAGAAAATGAAAAACCAAAAATAGGATTACTATATCCTATACCTGCCATACAAACGATCAAACAGTATTAAGGCAACTGGTCTGCAAGGGTATTCTAAGCTTCGGGTACCGAAGCTAGCCTTCCTTTCTTGTTTTAATTAATAAATTTAAATTTAAATTCTTGGGTTGTTGCACTTACTTTTCTAAGTCGTTCCGTGCCTGAATTATGGTGCGTCCAAATCGAGTAATCAGTTCCATCAGGAGGTTGTCGGGCACCTCCTCGCGTTCTTTGTAGCCAACGCCGTAGCCCCCGCCATTAGATTGACTATTTGGAATCATCCAAATGGAAAATTAGAGTTTAGCTTTGTTTGGGTGTATGGCGGGACAGGATATCTAATTACTTTGGCTCTGTTAAATTTTACATTAGGGCTAGTTGTAAATTTTCATTTGCATGGATACCCAATTATTTGTTTAATGCTCAAATGTTTGGCCTTTTGCATTCGAGCAATTGCTAATTAGTTGGGTTTTGGCCAACAAACTTGTAATAGTGTCTCCAAAATTGTAAAATTTAGCTTCAGTTCCCAGAAACCCTCGCTTTTTTCGCATTAATATTTGCAAATGCATACGTATGTACATCAGTGACTCAAGAGCTCTCCCAAGCATTCTATAAGCCCTGCATAACATTTTTGCCGAAATTTTATGTCAACGTTTACCTTTTATTAATTAAAAATGTCCCTTACCCGAAGTCTTTAAATGTGGAAAAGACGCTGACACTCGAATTTGTAAAACACCATGCAAACTTTTTACCCAGCTGCCTGTCTATATTCATCTCCTATATGGCTATCACTCGCTCTAAACTAACATTGACTGGAACTCGGAGGGGTAATTGCTTCCCAGCAAATATTTTTCTACGAAATTTTTTGGTGTGCGCAACTGAAGTGCCAGTAATTAATTAGGTTATGTCTTTCTGTATGTGCGTTGTCAAAATTTGATAAGATGGGGGTCGGCGTGGATGAGAGTGTGTGAAAGGTATTAAGTACAACTACCTTGACATGGGAGCAGCATCAATGCTCGAAATGGCCACAAGACAGAAGAGCAGGAAAGCCAAGGCGAAGCAAGCTAATCGGTTTGTCCTCATTGTGCTGCTGTTTCCTGTAAAAGTTTAAAATATATATTTTCAATAAAGGGATTTGTGCAATTAAGTATAATTTTTTATACCCTTGCAGAGGGTATTATAATTTTGACCAGAAGTTTGCAACGCAGTGAAGGAGACATTTCCGACCCTATAAAGTATATATATTCTTGATCAGCATCACCAGCCGAGTCGATCTAGCCATGTCCGTCTGTCTGTCCGTCTGTCCGTCTGTCGGTTGCTATGTGAACTAGTCCCTCAGTTTTAAAGCAATCAGGCTGAAACTTGGCACCGACCCTTCAATCTGTTGCAGTTAGTATATAAGTCGGAACGGCAGGAATCGGAACACTACATCACATAGCTGCCATAGGAACGATTGGGAAAAAGTGCCAAAATTTCCCCATTTTTTAAGATAATTTATTTATTTCTTGGAAAACTCTATTTAATAGCAATTTTAACATATCCTAAAAGTTTCATTAAAATCGGACTACTATATCCTATAGCTGCCATAGGAACTATGGGAAAAAATGGGTCATTAAGCATAACTCTGGTGTTTTTCAAGACAATTAATTCATTCTTGATAAAAACAGTTTTCATAGACAGTAAAGCCTTTTTAGAAATTTAAAAACCCAAAAATCGGATTACTATATCCTATAGCTGCCATACAAACGATTGAACGGTTTAAAAGCAACTAGCCTGCAAGGGTATTCTAAGCTTCGGGTACCGAAGCTAGCCTTCCTTTCTTGTTTTTTCTTGATATCGAAAACTGCAAGAGTCTATCTCTATGCCTCCATTTTTCCCAAAATGTGAAATTCATCAAATTCCAAAAACAATAAAAGCAAAAACCTCCCTATTACATATGAGTACTACTGTATTAAACATGCTGATAAATATATTTATTTTTCAAAGCTTACGCAGATCATGTTTCTATAAAATTGTTGTCGTTTAACCATTAATCAGAAACAACTGTTTGATTTAAACACTTTTTCCCTATATTTTGGTTAGGATGTAAGTTATTTATATTGAGTATGTAAGCTAGAATTCATAAAACATTGATTTATCAAGGGCACCCAATTTTCAGGTTACCCAACCCAAACGTTCATGTTTGTTGTTGATATATTATGAGGCCATAATGGTACAGCACATAAAGTCCTTGCATTATTTGTGTTATTTCATATTGCAAAAATTTGATTATGTCTGAATGTCTGATGTCTGACTTAAACATTATTCTTATATTTCCTTTTCAGAAGATAGATCTGCAAATTTGGTTACCAGTTTTTATAAGTGTATGTACAAATATTCACTATATCCAAGCGGCTTAGTCTGCAAGAGTCAACAATAATCAGACACACTTAAAAATCGATTGCCTGCGAAGGTTGAGTTCGCACTCAGAACGGTAGTAGGGTGGATACTAGGTTTTCCATTAAGTCCAAGCCCCGGACCCATCCATCCGCTTTCCAGGTAACCCTCTCGCTATCCGTTTCCTTTCCTATCACCTTGGCTTCATTGACTGTCATTTGCGTACCCAGTGCTCGGCTCTTTTGCATTTGTCAACTGCACTTCCACTTCCTGTCATCAAAGAAACCCCTCTATATCCATACCCCATACCCCTCGATTAGTTGGAGGTGCTCCCAAATGGTGTTGTCACTGTTGTGTTTACAGTTGCAAAAGTTTAGCCATTCCCGGACTACTCTGACATCATTTCATTGAACCACCTGCAACCCTTTGACACCCGTGATGACATCTGCGAAAGCCCCGGTGACCTCTCGGCACACTGGGACACATATCATTGGCCACGCAACAGGCTGGACAAATGAATTGGCTCTTCAGCTCGATGGCATCTGTCATTGTCATCTCAGTACCTACCCCCCACTTTGAAATCTCTTTTGGATTTGTGGACTACCGGGAAGCACATTTTGATAACCACAAGAACCCATTTTAGTGTCAATAAATCGGGTAAAGCTTGAAAGTGATTAAGGTAAATCCCTATTTCAATACGATTTCTGTTTTGTTTGGGTGCATTGCTAAAAACAACTATCTTGTCACGTATGATATAATTTCTCAATAAAATCATGTAAAAACTGAATAATAACCTAAATGTATAATTAATTATACCCTTGCAGAGGGTCTTATAATATTGAGCAAAGTTTTTAACGCAGTGTAGCAGACATTTCCGACCCTATAAAGTATATATGTATATTGTTGATCAGCATCACCAGCCGAGTCGATATAGCCATATAGAAACTAGTCTCTCAGTTTTAAAGCTATCGGGCTGAAACTTTGCATAAGTCGGACCGAAATCGAAACACTACATCCCAGAGCTGCTATAGGGTTGATTGGGAATAAGTGCCATAAATTTGAAAGATATTATATTTATTTCTTAGAAAACTCTTAATTATAACTATTTTAACATATCCTGAAAGTTTCATCAAAATCGGATCACTATATCCTATAGCTGTCATAGGAACGATGGGAGAGATGGGTCATTGAGCATAACTCTGGTGTTTTTTAAGACAATCAATTCATTCTTGAGAAATACAGTTTTTATAGACTTTAAAGCTGTTTTAGAAAATTGAAAACCATAAATCGGATCACTATATCCTATAGCTGACATACAAACGATCAAACAGTTTTAAGACAACTGGTCTGCAAGGGTATTCTAAGTTAAAATATATATTTCGTACCATTTATGGCTTAAACTCTATAAAACATATCGGGATCATAAATTACTTTTTATGGCTTTCTTGTTGCATGACAATTGTGCTATTGTTTACAAGCCAACTAATTTAATTCCTCATAGTTTTAGGTCATAGACATAGTTCATACAGTGCACAGTATCACATGCAGTTTTTACCTCGAAAACACAATGTTGTAAAAACATTAGATTGTTAAACCACTTTTGGCCCTGGGTGGTCTACACACTTGAATGATACTAGAATTTCTAACGACATATTCAAGGTACTCGTTTCTTTATTGATTGCTTTTTTTATTCCTAGATCGTAACTTAAGCGACGGGGGCAAAGCCAATACGGTTGTTGCCCAAGTCGAACTCGGTGTAGTACTGGCCGATAAAGACATCTCCCAGGATCCAGAAGTCAGTGCCCATGTACTCAAAGGCGGACATGCAGGTGCCGTCCGACTGGATGATGTAGGCCGACGGCGAAATGTTGAAGTTCGAACCGCCAATGTTGAAAGTCACTACGGGCAACGAACCCACAGTGGAGCAGTCCAAATAACCTTCATCGTCGACTTCAAGGAGTTCGGACAGGGTTATGTAGGCGTTGTAAGGCGCCACGATCAGGGAGGTGCCAGTGTCGGCAATAGCCTGGCAATCATCGCACAACGAATAGCCGTCAATGGTGGCTCCGGCCATGGTAAACTGCCAGTAGCCCTGCTCAGAAATGGGAACGTAGGTGAGGTCGCCGGAGTACAGCGAGGTGTCGGATCCGCCGAAGATCAGCTCGCCGCCTTTAGTGGATGTGCCGTCGCGAGCCAGGTAGAAGGAGAAGACGGAGTTGTCGACCAAACCCTGGGATACCATGTTGTAGAAGGGTGGTGTCACTTCATCGACCGCGAGAGCCTCGTAGGCCATGCCCAAAATGCCATCGAAGTTGGCGTCATTGAAGTTGGTGCCCGGCTCGTTGGTCGATTCGGCGAAGGTTTGGCGCTTGATGCTCAAGCCGTTCACAACGACGGTGTCAGTGGACAGGTAGCCGGTGAGGCTGCCAGTTCCGTACTGGATAGAAAAGCTCTCGCCGTTGGCCACGTAGGTGGAGCTGGCACTTGAGTCGTACTGATTGTGAGTCAGACAGGCATCACTTTTGCAGGTGTTGGAGGGCACCCAAAGGTTGGAGGAGCCGGAGTCGAACAGCACTTTGAAACTTTGTGCCGGGGTACCGATGCTGATGGCGCCGTAGTAGGCCATGTTGATCGAGTTGGACAGCTGCTCCTCGTCCACGCTGCGGGCCGAGGGCAGCTGGTACTTTGTGCGCAGATGGGCCTTCTCGGCCAGTACATTCTGGCGGGTCTTCACGAAGTTTGCCTCCTTAAAAATCGGCACGCGATGCAGCTCCGCAGTAGCCAGGGCCACCAGCACCGCAATCAAAACGCAGGACTTAAGCATTCTTGGTTTGTTGTTCATTCGGATTCGACTAACGGCCGATTGGTGGACCGGCCCTAATTTATAGCACTGCCATCAATCACAGCCCAAAGTGCTGTGCCGCCAGCCACTTGAGAGTTAAGCGGTATAAACTTCAAGCTCTTTATCAATCGATAATTATAATCTCGCTTCTTGGTCGGACGACCCGACATATTATCATTTCAGGTGTGACTGTGATTATATTCCGACCATCAATAAGATAATGCCGTTCTTCAGAATTTAATACAAAAGAATGTATGTATATAAGCAGTTGGACTTTGCTTTGATTTTAAAACTGATCGGTCATTAGTAAATCAACCATTTTAATAATTTGCTAAGATAAAACAGACCATTTCGATCAGTTTGATAATGTTTTTGTTTTTAATTTAGTTATAAAATTGTTTAGGTTGCGTAAGAACTATACCCATATGAAAACCTATGGATTCAAGGGAAGGAGAAACATTTTGGAAAGACTTAAAAAATAAATGGCTTTTCAATTGGTTAATGGTTCTTTCTAAATTCATTTACGCTTTTATTCATGGTCAACTGACCACATGAAATTCCATTTCAATCAAATGATTGCAATTGAGCATTCCCTTCTTCGAATTGCTCGGTCATTTAAAATATATACAAGTATTTCGTTTTACAGATAAAAATAAGGCATATTCTCTTCAACTGCCCTTTTAAGCGTGCTTAAATCCTTATTGAAATCAGATTTAAAATCAAATAAAAAGCGGCTTTACTCTGGCGCAAGGAAAGACAATGAAGATTCATGTGTGTGATTGCTCTTTACTACCAGTCAGCAACTAAGGGGCGAGGGTTTGTTTGTCCAAGTGTGGTTTTGTGGGATTTTGTGGGATTTGTGGGTGGTCGACACAGGTTAATTGTGGAGCTTGTGGGTATCCGCTTATCGCCGGGTACTAGCACCACTCAAACCGACACAGAAAATAACGAGGAGGACCCCAGAACCGGAGGATTGGAGGACGGCAAGTGCGTTGCTCACTTCGACACAAATAAAGTAATCAACGGATTTTACGCAACGTTGGGCATTTCGGTCAGCATTCTGGGCTCGTTGGACACATGGGTGATGATTACCGGCAAAGGTCGGCTGTGTTTGCGGTGACATTTCATGTGCAATTATTAGGCAGCTGAAAAGCCATCCGTAGTCGATGCGCTCATCCTCGCCTGGTCGGGCCATTTATCAATCATTTTTGATTTATGGGGCTGTGCGAGTGAATTGAAGTGAAGTTGATTGTAGTCCGTAAGTACATAAATAAAATATTAGCCGTGAGTGACCAGCTAGCCAACTAACCGAACGTCCGAATAAACACACAAATCAATTTATTTTTTATTTGCTCTCTGGGTAGCAGGTAATGGCTTAAAGGCTTAGCCACAGATGCAAATTATATTTACAAATGGTAAATATTGGTAACATGGTACATAAATGGGAGGGAGGACAAGTAAATAGTTAGAACGAAAAATATCAGTTTCGGGGAGTGAGCAATTTGATTTTGATATTCGACTTCGGGTCACCCGCATACACTGACTATTGATTAAAAGGCCCTCCATCCACCAACCCCGACACCTCCTTCAACGCCTTCTTTCCAATGATTGCATTTTCATAGCTTGCTTGATCTCCGATGCACTTACTCGCGTTTTACGCTCTCTCGACGGAGTCAGTCGGGTGACAGGCGATTAATCGAGTAAAATATTAAAGTGCTAAATCAGGATTCCTAAAGGATCTAACCTCTTAAGAAGAATCTGGTGATATCCGTAAAACTAAACATCAAGAAGGCCCAAAAATATTAAATGTTAAGGAACTCATATGACAATTCGTTTCACCATATTATCTACTTCTTTATTATTTACTTCTTCAGACCCTTTTTGACTTGCATAAAAGGATATTTATATATATTCAGTTCCCTGTATCTGTAACCACTTTGCATTTTAAGAATTGACTTTAGTATTTGCAAATTGGTAAAAGAAGAGATGTTTCAGATTTTAAACTTTAACAGTTAGCTTCCAAGAAGTTCAAAACCTCTATGCGACTAAACAAAGCATCCAACAAGAAAGTTATTATCTTGCAAACACCCAAGTTCACAACTTCAAAGAGATATTCAAATATGCATTTCGACGAATTAATGTGGCATTATAAATGCTGTTGAATAGGAACTCATCTCAAAGTGATGAGAGGTTCGGCATACACTGCCGCAGCACTCAAATCTCATTAAATGGGAAACACATTAAACTGAACGTTTGGCCAAACCCCAATCAGCTTTGTCCATGGCTGTGGGTAACCCAAATCAAGTGCTGCCTATTCAGCAGAGGTATTTGCCTAATGAGATCCTTGCTCCCACATCGCCAATCTCTTCTCACCTGTCCACTCTGCACCTTCACCTTGGCCAAGTGCCATTGCCGACCCTTTTGACTTGGGCCAGCCATCTAGCAAAGTACCTGAGCGGTGGGTGGGTTAAGCCTGGTCAAAAGTGTAACACGAGAGTCAGACATTGAAATTGCATTGCGTTGATTATGGGCGACAGCAAGACACACGCACCGTCCGCGTATCCCTGCCCCACAGTCGTTGCCCCTGGCTTTAGTGGGTCCCCCGGTGGCCCGCTGCGTTGGTAACTGAAAACGTACTTACCATTTGCGGGGGAAGTGGGCGGGGCAGAGCGTGCGGTGCAGACTTGGAAAATTTTATTTAGGTCATTCAATCACAATGCCAGGGTTAAAGGTTTTAGCCTACTTCTTGAGCATCAGCAATCAAACATATTTGCTTCAGCTTAAATCCCTATACCCTACATTGGCTATATTCTTGGGGCATATTGGGATATAGAAATACCATACGAAAAACAAGTACGAACGTTACAGTCGAGTTTCCCGACTGTTACAGACCCTGTACAAATTTGGTTATAAGCAAAATAAAAAAAAAAAAAAAAAAAAATATTTTCTCCGACTCCGGTCTGGGATTCGAACCCAAGATCTTCGCGTTTTCAGTCGACATCGTAACCATTCGAACAACTCAAACTTTGTGAACCGGCTGCTAATACAGTAAAAATATATTGTATATTGTATATATTCATACATATGTATATGAAGGTAGTGGCAGCGCAGCTGCAGCGGCACTTCCGAGAAAAATCAACCACCGAACGCAAGCGATTTACCGTTTGTTTGAGCAAATAAACAGATTTTTTGTGGTTAGCGCCTGTAAGCGTTAGGTATTTATTGTGCGCTTTCTAATTAACCAATCTTGATGAAAATTCGGAAAATTCAGGATCGGTAGGAATCTATGCTCTTATTGCATGTGTGTTTTTAAAAAAATTTTATCTTGAAATTTGTGCAGTGCAGGGCAGTGCAAAAATTCAAATACAAATTGCGAGGGCGGTGGGCGTGGCGCCGACTTCAAAAAATAAACTCTAATTGGCTCAGTATTAGGAGAATCTACACTGGTAATACGGTTCCTCTAGCTGTTACAGTTGCTGAGATCCGTGTGTTCATCCGGACGGACAGACGGACATGGCTATATCGACTCAGCTCGTCATCCTGATCAAGAATATATATACTTTGTGGGGTCTGCCACGTCTCCTTCTGCGTGTTACATACATTTGCACAAACTTAATATACCCTTTACCCTTTGGGTACAGGGTCTAATAAAATACAATTATGTAGGGTTTTCAATTATAATTATTTATGACACTTTTTCCCAATCGTTCCTAGGGCACCTATGTGATGTAGTGTTCCGATTCCGGCCGATTCGACTTATATACTACCTTCAACAGATAGAAAGACCGGTGCGGAGTTTAGCCCGATAGCTTTAAAACTGAAAGACTAGTTTACATAGCAACCGACAGACGGACAGACAGACGGACATGGCTATAACAACTCGGCTAGTGATGTTGATTAAGAATATATATACTTTATAGTCTCCTTCACTGCGTTACAAGCTTCTGGTCAAAATTATAATACCGTCTGCAAGGGTATAAACAAGATTTTACCCCTCTTATATCCGTGCAACACAAAACTATATTTTTTATGTACAGCAAATAAATATAAAAGGCTGCATATTTTGGAATAGTCAAATGTGCATAAACTTTTTAAGTTCATTATTTTACCTGATTCAATCAAATTTCGTTGTAAACTTTATATCTGCCCGAAATCCGGAAATGAATTAGTAGTTACTACCGTTGACTGTTCCAAAATAAAGTCTTGCTAATTTAACAAAGCCTGGCAAAGGAAATGACAACACTTATGGAAAATTATATCTACGGCAGCCACTTTTAGATGCATTAAATTTGTATGTACCAAATGAAAATTGCGTATACGCATGGACTGGGAAGACTCTGGGGTGAGAGTGAGAGGGTTTGTCAGTACGTTCACCCAGGGTCAGGGAAAAGAAAACCTCCCTGCCGCGTTGTAATTGGATGCTTATTGAATTAGTGACAAAGTCGTTGGATTGGTTCGGGGATTCCGCGGTGTCCGGGCTCCTGGGATGCGGTAGAGGAGCTGGGGCTGGCAGGAGAACAACCCGCCATGTTTCTAGCTGCCATTTTAGATATTCATCAAATTATAACGTTTGTCAAATTAAGCAAACAAGACCCACGCAGACGAAAGCGGTAAAGGCAGAGGACGGGAGATTGATTTGGATTTGTCTTGACAGGTATTTGATTTTCCCTGATTTTAGGCAAGCGTATCCTGAATCCTAGAGTATTGCCTTATGTACGTCTGTGATGCCATCTTAACTGATTACCTAACAAAGTCGCCAAGAAGAATCCGGCTAAATGTCCACAAACTGACCAAACAATCTCGATTCTTAGGTGCAGCCACTTCGCCTTTATTTTCTTTCCCATCCTGGGTTGAAGCCACATCTCTAGCTAATGGAATCTTTTGGTGAGACAAAATCTCGGCCTGGTCGGATAAAAACAACTTTTCCTGTCGATAATATCCAGCTTTCGACACCCCAAAGGGAGGTTTTTCGGTCCTAATTGACGTACTTTAACAATCAATTAGTATGGGGTATTAGTCCGGGCGATATGAACAAAGGAAAAACTTGAAGTGCCAAGTAAAATATCTCAAAGCAAACCATTCATGCCAAACATCACATACGAAAATCATTTGCCGATTACATTTGGATATGACTTGAAATAGGTTAGATTTTAACTACACTACTTAAAACCACTTTATAACACGCAATGCAAACATTATTATTAACTATCTAGAATCACATTTGTATCCATTTATATCAATGATTATTGGGGTTAAGTGGAAATACGTCATTACCGGGTAAACCCGCTTCTCGGTAAAAAAAAAATATATATATATGATGGCCAACAAAAAAAATGTAATATAACAATTTTTAATTGTAGCATTACTTAAAATATATTTTGTTCGTATAAAGGCTTAAAGATAATCGCTCCCCTGCTCACACTCTAGCCTGGAAAAGTCACGTCTGAAAACACTAGTAATTATAAAGATATGGCCACTAATGGTTATGTACCATTACAAAAGTAAAAAAAAAAACTTTCCTTAGTTCCTCTTGGGAGGTAAACTTTGTGGTAAACTTTCCTTACGCTTTGTTTGAGAGACATGAAACAAAGAAAAAAACGCCGCTCCTGTTGTGGATAACCGAGCGTTTCTCGGATGCCAAAACAATGTACAAATTGTTGACCTAACAAGGGTGAGGGCATATATAAGGACAATGAGGTGGAAAAGCCGAACGCAAGGCAAAGGCGAGACCGAGACGGGCTGTAACATTTAACTTGCGGAGGCTAAAAGCATTGCCCGCAAGAACCGACAGGAAAACATCCTCCTGGGAGTTGCCACGCGAACTCCTCCTTGGGTTGTTCCAGGTTTCAGGATGATTCTAAGTCTGAGTCGGTCCGGGCACTCTTTACATTTACTTAAAAATTCATTGTGGCCAAAGGAATTCTTTTATTTTCGTTGCGTCCTGGCCTCTACACAGCTGCCTGAATCTTTAAAATTGATGAAAAATTATGTCGAAAATGTCGGCAACAGATTAAAATAATTGCACACAACTAGAAAGGAGTGGCGGGGCAGGGCGCATTTTGGATTTGGGTTGGGGTCAGGTTGAGCTTTCGGTTGGGTTCTCGGTTGGTTAACACAGATCAAGCCACAATTTATGCCGGCAACAGGTTTATGCCAAATGGGAATTCGGTGTTAAGCAAATGTTTTTATATTAATGCATTTTGGTATTCAAACTGTGGGAATTTGTAAATTAGCCTCCGGTGATTCGGAATTGTTGAGTTTGCTTGGTTTTTTGGTTTCCCTTGCCCCAATTTGAATCATTGTTTCATTTGATAAGTTTTTGTTGCTTTATAAAGCTGTGATTTGTATACCCTTGCAGAGGGTAATATAGTTTAAATGCAGTACACATATAAATCGGAACGGTAGGAATCGGAACAATGCATCACATAGCTGCCATAGAAACGATTGGGTAAAAAAGTTGGTAAATTCGACATTTTTAAAGTTAATTAATTAATTATTTATAAATAACTTTTTAATAACTATACTGACCTATCATGAAAGTATTATTAAAATCGGACTATTATATCCCATTGCTGTTATAGAAAGGATGGGACAAAATGGGACATTGACCCTTACTCTGGTGTTTATTAATATAAATTAATTATTCATTCTTTGATAATAAATATATTCTATATCCTAAAGCTGTCATACAACCTATCAAAAGGTTGGTTGACAACTGGGTTGCAAGGGTATTCTAAGTTTCGGGCCGTAAGCTAGCCATCCTTTCTTGTTTTAGGTAAAAAACAATATTAAGTCCTAGGGAAAAATACTGTAAGTATTGAAATTATGTGGATTGATGTATAAATAACAGGACATTTTGTAATTATTTTTTTTGTAGTATAGATTTATCATTCTGACACATAGATTGACTGATTGATAGCCAAAGCACATAGATGGCAAAAATTGCAGCCATATTGAAATACCATACACAATAATAATTTTTTTTTCATTTGTATAGTTGTTTGTTTTTTGTGTAAATCAATAAAATCCAGTGAATTAATTGTTGTATTAATTCAATTATTAATTGATGTATTAATTCACTGGATTTTATTGATTTATAATATTCCCCAAATGTACATTCTCATTTTTCTACCCTTGCAGAGGGTATTATAATTTTGACCAGAAGTTTGTAACGCAGTGAAGGAGACGTCTCCAAACCTATAAAGTATATATATTCTTGATCCACATCACCAGCCGAGTCGATCTAGCCATGCCCGTCTGTCGATTGATATATAAACTAATCTCTCAGTTTTAAAGCTATCGGACTGAAACTTTGCACCGACCCTTTAATCTGTTGCAGGTAGTATATAAGTCGGAACGGCCGGAATTGGGAAAAAACGCCATAAGTTCGCCATTTTTCAAGATATTTTATTTATTTCTTAGAAAACTTTATTTAATGATTATTTTAACGTATTCTGAAAGTTTAATCAAAATCGGACCACTATATCTTACAGCTACTATAAGAACGATGGGCGAAAATGGGTCATTAAGCATAACTCGGGTATTTTTCAAGACAATCAATTCATTCTTGAGAAACACTGTTTTCATAGACATTTTTCTATTCTATGAAAACTGTTTTTCTCAAAAATGAATTAGTTGTCGAGAAAAACACCAGAGTTATGCACAATGACCCATTTTCACCCATCGTTCCTATGGCAGCTATAGGATTTAGTGGTCCGATTGTGATGAAACTTTTAGGATAAATTAAATTAGTCATTAAAACTAGTTTCCTTAAAAATAAATAAATTATCTTGAAAAAATGCGAATTTATGCACTTTTACCAAATCGTTCCTATGGCAGCTATGTAATGAAGTGTTCCGATTCCGGCCGTTCCGACTTATATACTACCTGCAACAGATTAAAGGATCAGTGCAAAGTTTCAGCCCGATAGCTTTAAAACTGAGAGACTAGTTTACATAGCAACAGACAGACGGACAGACGGACAGACGGACAGACGGACAGACGGACAGACAGACAGACAGACAGACAGACAGACAGACAGACAGACAGACGGACATGGCTAGATCGACTCGGCTGGTGATGCTGATCAAGAATATATATACTTTATAGGGTCGGAAATGTCTCCTTCACTGCGTTACAAACTTCTGGTCAAAATGATAATACCCTCTGCAAGGGTATAAAAAAAACTATGTGTGTAGTGTTTCGATTCTGACCATTCCGACTTATATACTACCTGCAACAAATTAAAGGGTCGGTGCAAAGTTTCAGCCCGATAGCTTTAAAACTGAGAGACTAGTTTAAATAGCAACAGACAGACGGACATACAGACAGACAGACGGACGGACATGGCTTGATCGACTCGGCTGGTGATGCTGATAAAGAATATATACACTTTATAGCGACGGAAATGTCTCCTTCACTGCTTTACAAACTTCTGGTCAAAATTATAATACCCTCTGCAAGGGTATAAAAATGTACATAATGGTTGGATGTTTTTACTTTTCGAGCTTTTGCAAAATACAAGTTTTCTCTCAATGGATGCAGATCTTAAACCTCGGAACGCTTAAATCAAGTCTTTCCGCAGGCTATTAAAGGAACTCGAGTTGTATGGGAACTTCTCTGTTGAACTATTCCTAGTAAATCGCACAATATGAGCAAATTGTCAAAGTGGGTGAGCTGTGAGCAAAGCTTTGTGTTATCGAGGGGAAACATTTACATTTCGCAACTGGCATAAATTCAATGCAAAATAAGATCAATCTTGGTGGTTAAGGGGTGGCAGCCCTCTGTTTGTGTTCAGAGAAAGTTGTGGCAACAATGCTTACAAAAACGTAAACAAACAAAAACCAAACGTCATTCCGACCGGCAGTTTATAAGGAAAATTCATGTGGACAGGGGCGGGATAACAGGGGCGGGATAACAGGGGCGGGATAACAGGGGCTCGAAATGGCGACTTGGAGACCTGACAATGCAATCAAGCAAAAGTGACAGAGCAACAAGAACAACGCCGCTGACACCGATATGTCGACAACTCGTGCACACGATGGCGGCACCGGGGATTTGGAATTTGCGGATGGTATTTAACAAAAAGTTTTCAACAAGTTTGCCTTTTCCAAGCTACAATTTATATTCTTCTTTATTTTTTTGTGATTCCCCAAAGAATAGTTGGTGGTCTTCATTTCATTTGAATATTTTGCCACTCTTGTGACGCACATGACTCGTGGCTCTTGATTTCAAGTTAGTTATGTACGTGGTCCTCGTGAGCTAAAACTTTTAAAAGTGCGAAAGTATTTTTCAAGTTCAAGTTAATTTTTTTTTTATAGCCTTCCTCATCTTTACTCACATTCCCACGCCTTGACACTAAAACACTACATATGCTTTTAATCAACATATTTTAAGACCGCCCTTAAAAGTAGGCAAATATATTTTTTACAGTAGAATATTTATATATTTATACCCTTGCAGAGGGTATTATAATTTTGACCAGAAGTTTGTAACGCAGTGAAGGAGACATTTCCGACGCTATAAAGTGTATATAGTCTTTATCAGCGTGCTCACATAAAACCCAACAACAATGCATGTCTGAGAAAAGACGGGAGCAAAGCAAGAGAATATTTTGGGGGGACTGCATGTCTTAACTGGGAGGAATGGTATTTGCACTCACCTCTCAGCAGGAGCATGGAATGCTTACAGGAAAATGCAACATAAAATACTTTTTAAATGTGAATAAATATTTGGCCGGAGTATGAAGAAATACCATCAAAGTGTTGCTAGTCGAGCGATGGAAGGGGCATTCGAAAATGATTATGGCGATGAAAATACATATGGGGAGTGAAAATTTATATGTTAAGAGGTAAGACTTCACCATGGTCAAATTTATTTCCCAGGAAAAAAGTAGCAAGAATGAAGAATTACCTGCAATGAAACTTAAATATTGGCTTTCAAAAAGGTAAAATAAAAGATTAAGTATTAATATTTCATTATAATTTTAGTACATAAACTTTTATCAAATAATAAATAATAAATGCCATATGGTCTCGCAAGTAATGACTATTTCACATTAACAACAAGTAAGAACATTAAAGTCGAGTTTCCCGACTACTACATATCCTGCACCAATTTTTTTAAAAATGCTAAAAAGAACAAACGAGTCTGGGAGTTGAACCAGATCCCTGGTCTCTCAGTTTTAAAGTTATCGGACTGAAACTGTGCACCAATCCTTGAATCTTGAATGCAGGTAGTATATAAGTCGGAACGGCCGGAATCGGAACACAACATCACATAGCTGCCATAGGAACGAATGGGAAAAAGTATCATAAATTCGTCTTTTTGAAAGATATTTTATCCATTTCTTGAGAAACCCCAATTAATGACTACTTTAACATATTCTGAAAATTTCATCAAAAGCGGACCACTATATTCTATAGCTGCCATACAAACAATCAAACTGTTTTAAGGCAACTGGTCTGCAAGGGTTATTCTAAGCTTCGGGTACCGAAGCTAGCCTTTCTTTCTTGTTATTAATTAAATTGTTTAGCCAGTGTTTACTGGAAACTTTAGACCGACTCACATATGCATGCTAATCAGCAAAGAGCTGGTGGAATCCCCGACCAAAATAAACATGCCCCAAAGGCACAGGCAAAGCTAACAAACTGGGGACAATTGTATGCGCAATTCGGATACTTGCCACGCTTGCTTCTTCAATTACTCCTTTGTGTTCTCTGGTAAATTTTAAAAACATTAGATTGCGACCATTTCCTCACCAATTTGCCCATTTTTTTGTATCTTATTAGGATTATGCTTATATTTGTTCAGTTTTATTTTTCCGAAACTCATAAAATTTTATCGAGCACGATTTTCAGCCCAGAAATGTTTACGCGTCCAATTAGACGAGCTTATGAATTCATAAATGCATAAAATACCTCAGGTGTGAAGTGAAATTATGTGTTTGGTTTTACAGGTTGATCAAAATTTCTTTTAAACAGGAAAAAAGAAGGCAACAAGTTGCCTTTAAACCGTTCGATCGTTAGTATGGAAGGTATCGAATATAGTGATCCGTTTTATGATTTTTATACCCTTGCAGAGGGTATTATAATTTTGACCAGAAGTTTGTAACGCAGTGAAGGAGACGTCTCCGACCTTATAAAGTATATATATTCTTGATCAGCATCACCAGCCGAGTCGATATAGCCATGTCCGTCTGTCTGTCCGTCTGTCCGTCTGTCGGTTGCTATGTAAACTAGTCCCTCAGTTTTAAAGCTATTGGACTGAAACTTTGCACCAACCCATCAATCTGTTGCAGGTAGTAAATAAGTCGGAACGGCCGGAATCGGAACACAACATCACATAGCTGCCATAGGAACGATTGGGAAAAAGTGTCATAAATTCGCCATTTTTAAAGTTAATTTATTTATTTTTTAGAAAGCTATATTAAATAATTTCTTTAACATATCCTGAAAGTTTCATCAAAATCGGGCCACTATATCCTATAGCTGCCATACAAACGATCACACAGTTTTAAGGCAACTGGTCTGCAAGGGTATTCTAAGCTTCGGGTACCGAAGCTAGCCTTCCTTTCTTGTTAATTTTATAAAACGGCATTAATGTCTTTGAAAACTATATTTTCCAAGAATGAATTAATTGTCTTCAAAAGCACCAGAGTTATGCTCAATGACCCATTTCCTCACATAGTTCCTATGGCAGCTATAGGATATAGTGGTCCGATTTTGATGATATTTTCAATATGTTAAAATAGTCATTGAATAGAGTTTCCTAAAAAATAAATAAATTATCTTAAAAAATTGCGAACTTATGACACTTTTTCCCAATCGCAGCTATGTGATATAGTCTTCCAATTTCGGCCGATGCGACTTATACGAGTATACTACCTGCGATAGATTAAAGAGTTGGTGCAAAGTTTCAGCCCGATAGCTTTAAAAATGAGACTTTAAAAACTATATTTTCCAAGAATGAATTAAATGAATGTCCCGTTTTCTCACATCGTTCCTACGGCAGCTATAGGATATAGTGGTCCGATTTTGATGATACTTTCACGATAGATTAATATATTTATTAAATAGTGCTTTGTAAAGAATAAATAAAATATCTAAAAAAATGGCGAACTTGTGGCACTTTTTTCCCAATCGATCCTATAACAGCTATGTGATGTAGTGTTCCGATTCCGGCCGTTCCAACCTGCAACAGATTTAAGGGTCGGTGCAAAGTTTCAGCCCGATAGCTTTAAAACTGAGAGACTAGTTAACATAGCTACCAACAGACGGATAGACGGACAGACAGACGGACATGGCTAGATCAACTCGGATGGTGATGCTAATCAGGAATATATAGACTTTATAGGGTCGGAGATGTCTCATTCACTGCGTTATAAACTTCTGGTCAAAATTATAATACCCTCTGCAATTGTATAAAAATATGCAAATTTGATTACAAACGGAAGCATGAAAGGATGAGGAGAGGGAGCTTGATGAGAAACATTTTATCCAAAAAGTTTTCTTAGCTATTTTATGCACTTTATGTACATATTTTTCGGCTTAATCCTTTTTAACTGCTCCTGCTTTGCTATACTTAACTTAATTTTTAAATTATTTTTTTACCTCTGACCAGTTGAGGTCCCAAAATGAATTGATTGAATAAGCGAAGTTTCCTCATTTAAGTATTTAACAGACGCAATCATAAAAGGTAAACCATAGAAAATGAGAGATAAATAAAATTATGGCTTATTCGCAGACGCAAAATGAACTGCTAATTTTTTGCATCTTCATTGAAGTTTTTTATTTCCCTTTTTAAATTTAAAGAAAACAACCATCCATAACTAAGCTTCGCAGTCGGAAGCATAACAAAAACAACCAGAGGGCGGAACATTATATTAAGTAATTTTTAAAGCCGTCCACTTCACCCAAGCACCTTATGTTTGCATACCAATTTGTATAAATATGGCATTCTGTTGCCAATTTTTGAGGAATATTTTTTTTTCATTTATTCAAATGTTTTTGATAACAAACATACCCGTCATAAATATATATTTTTATACTTAAAGGTCGCCACATCGCTACAAAACAGGTTTTTAAAGAAACTTTTTAAAAATTATCTAATCAAATAAATATTTAAACTTTAAACAAAAAAAACATAAAGAAACAGAAAAGCAAAAAGAGCAAATTCTTAATATACATATTATAAAAGTTTATTTCATTTAAAAATGCAGATAACCTTGAAGTAAAAAAATAAAGGATTAGGATGTATGGACACTGGGCTAAACAATTCCACTTTTTACCGTAACGGTAACTAAGCGGCTTTTGCGCTGCATCACACTTAAATACATTTTCATCATTTTTCAATTAGTGAGGTCTTTTCATTTTTGTGTGATACACATTTCTACCCACTCAGAGAAACTCCTTTAGCTTGATGACTAAATAAATTAAAAAAAAAAAATAAACAGAAAATACAAGTTATACTCTGTTCCCCATGCGATTCAATTATGTTGACATTTCGGAGGTACCTAGGACCCGTTACTGTTATCAGTGATAAGTAATGCAGTCAAATTAAGTTGAATTGGATTTTCACAAGTTTTCTCCAAGAAGTTCGTCGAAAGTTTCAGCAATAAAAAAATAAAACAGCTAAAAACGAGTTTCCCATAAAAAAAAACAAAACTATATGAGTGCGTTGATGTGAGCGGGCAAACTAAAGCATTAAATGTTTGCGATAATCCGAAGGACATACCTAGGTTAAGAAGTAATAAAGCGGGCCAACTGAATTTAGCAGCATACAAATAAAGATTACGCCAGATATGTTCAACGAGAAAAAGGTCGCCTAGGCCAAAAGCGAGCCTATCCTTACAGGACAAAAGCGAAGCAACAAATGTCCTAGGCTCAACACACATATCAACGAGAACACTATGCAATGGTCTGTGTTCCATAATGACTTTACTACTTAGGCCGCCTAGGGTCATCTAAAAAGCAAATTCTAAATGCGATGGGCATTTAAAGAAATATACACATTAAATTTGGAGCCATAAAAACATAATTAAGTGGAAGTTGAATCAAAACAATTTGGGTTTTTCAAATTTGTGCGTATGTAATTTGACCACTTTTTTAAAGATATTTTTTAAATGAACCAAAAATTTGGTGATTACTTAAGTGATAATTACTTACTTACTTAAACTTTGAAGCATATACATATTTCCCATTAATATTTTACACACATTTTGACCGATTTTTTAATAACAAATTTAATTATAAAAAAAAAAATAAATTTATATTTTTTAATAATTCGCTTATTAAAGTTCCTTTTTTTATAATGCGCAGTTTTCTTTTCCACTCACCGTTTCCCTTTTCCAAAATGCCACAAAGCAATCACAAATGTAACTTGCAATTATTATTATTTGCGGAATGGCCCTGCAAAGTGCACAAAAACAAAGTTCAAAAACGATGAAAACGATTTTCCAGAAATGTCAAAACTTTTTAAAACGGCTACTGCTGACTGTACTGCTTTGAGACTGAACCGTAAGTGAAATCAGGAGCCCAAGGAAACCGCGATTTATACGAGGCGGCAATACGAAAGATTTCAACGCGTTCAGGTGGAAGCCGAGTGGGAAACCCGAAGTCCGGACTCTGGACTCCGAAGCCTGCCGCCCACATTATCGTGAGCGGTTACTGGTGGGGATTGTGCGCAGTTATTGGGAGTTGGTGGTGTGCCAGTCCAACATTGGCAATACGCAACACGTGGCATAAGGGCAACGCCAATCAGCCGGAACGGTTTAGCCTATCTGTTTAATTATACAAATTTACGCACAGTTATCGAAGCATTTATCGGGTGTCCATCGATCATCATTTTATCAACATCGGATCTAATCAGGATCAGAATTTTTTCAATTAGTTACCCGAGTGGGACGTACACATGCCAGAATGCAAAACTTTGATTGTCAAAAAAAAAAATACTTTTACTTAAGATAGTTTAATTATTTTTAATGAATAAAACACATTTATTATAATTCATTCCACAAGGTTTTTATTTTATTATAAGCTATTTTTATTTTTATACCCTTGCAGAGGGTATTATAATTTTGACCAGAAGTTTGCAACGCAGTGAAGGAGACATTTCAAACCCTATAAAGTATATATATTCTTGATCAGCATCACCAGCCGAGTCGATCTAGCCATGTCCGTCTGTCTGTCCGTCTGTCTGTCCGTCTGTCGGTTGCTATGTAAACTAGTCCCTCAGTTTTAAAGCTATCAGGCTGAAACTTGGCACCGAGCCTTCAATCTGTTGCAGTTAGTATATAAGTCGGAACGGCCGGAATCGGAACACTATATCACATAGCTGCCATAGGAACGATTGGAAAAAAGTTCCAGAATTTCGCCATTTTTTAAGATAATTTATTTATTTCTTGGAAAACTCTATTTAATAGCAATTTTAACATATCCTGAAAGTTTCATTAAAATCGGACTACTATATCCTATAGCTGCCATAGGAACTATGGGAAAAAATGGGTCATTAAGCATAACTCTGGTGTTTTTCAAGACAATTAATTCATTCTTGATAAAAACAGTTTTCATAGACAGTAAAGCCTTTTTAGAAATTTAAAAATCGGATTACTATATCCTAAAGATGCCATACAAACGATTGAACGGTTTAAAAGCAACTAGCCTGCAAGGGTATTCTAAGCTTCGGGTACCGAAGCTAGCCTTCCTTTCTTGTTTAAGCATTAAAAACTGCAAATTCAACAGATTTTGGGTCACATGCGTACAAACTAAAAAAGAACAAAAACCTCACTTATTTGTTAAAAAAAATATAAATCCAGTAAGAGGTTGGATACCCCTTGCTTTTATGTATCCTCCCGCGGCTTTTTGCCGCTCCAATCCAATATAAATCCCACCAGTATACTTGATTGTTATTAATTCTTCGCCATTATCTCATTATCTGCATTACATGGTATTTCACTCAATATTTACGAAATATATGTGACTAATTACGGGGAGATTAGCATCACAAATTTGGCTGGTATTTTCTCATAATTAGTTGCCTATCAAATATCGTAATGATGGAATTTACGAGTTGATGGGAAAACAAGAAAGGAAGGCTAGCTTCGGTACCCGAAGCTTAGAATACCCTTGCAGACTTGTTGCTTTCAAACCGTTCAATCGTTTGTATGGCAGCTATAGGATATAGTGATCCGATTTTTGTTTTTTAATTTTCTAAAACGGCATTAATAACTATGAAAACTGTATTTCTTAAGAATGAATTAATTGTCTTGAAAAACACCAGAGTAATGCTCAATAACCCATTTTCTCATATCGTTCCTATGGCAGCAATAGGATATAGTGGTTCGATATTGATGAAACTTTCAGGATAAGTTAAAATAGTCATTAAAACAAGTTTCCTTAAAAATAAATAAATTATCTTGAAAAATAGCGAATATATGGCACTTTTTCGGAATCGTTCCAATGGCAGCTATGTGATGTAGTGTTCCCATTCCGGCCGTTCCGATTTATATACTACCTGCAACAGATTAAAGCATCAATGCAAAGTTTTAGCCCGATAGCTTTAAAACTGAGAGACTAGCTTACATAGCAACCGACAGACGGACAGACAGACAGACAGACAGACGGAAAGACAGACAGACAGACAGCCGGACATGGCTAGATCGACTCGGCTGGTGATGCTGATCAAGAATACATATACTTTATAGGGTCGAAAACGTCTCCTTTACTGCGTTACAAGCTTCTGGTCAAAATTATAATATCCTCTGCAAGGGTATAATTATATCATGGTGAACAGAAGGTATACCAAACCATCCTGTCTGATGAAATTGATTTTAATAATTTCCGCTTTTTTACAATATTTATTTTTATTTATATTTATTATTATACGGTAATTTGAGCTCAACGCTGGCGGTAAAAAATACGGATGAAAAAAATCATCTAATTTCCGCTTTTACAATATTTATTTTTATTAATATTTATTATTATACGGTAATTTGAGCTTAACGCTGACGATAAAAAATAAGGATGTAAAAAATCATCATTTTAAAATAGAAAGACCTGATCTCACTGTTTAACTGTGTAATATTACATTTTCGGAATATTTAGAATTTTGTCTTCATAACTCTTTTTCTTAAAGCTAAATAAATTTCATGCAAATCAATGTGGTAGCGAAAATGCGGAAAGACCAATTGCGTATGTTGAAATTCCTTATTGCTTAGGTATAATAATCTACCCATTATTATGGGTTTTATGGCACCAACAAAACACGCGGTTAATGATAATGTGGACTGATAAAAGCATTACAGATATTTTATTGTTCCCGGCTAAGTGTCCGGCTTCAATTCGGTATTTGTTAGACCCTTTACCCTTTGGGTATATTAAGTTTGTGCAAATGTATGTAACAGGCAGAAGGAGGCGTGGCAGACCCCACAAAGTATATATATTGTTGATCAGCATGTCGAGCTGAGTCGATATAGCCATGTCCGTCTGTCCGTCCGTCCGTCCGGATGAACACACGGATCTCAGCAACTGTAAGAGCTAGAGGAACCGTATTACCTGTATAGATTCTCCTAATACTGACGCAATTGAAGTTTATTTTTTTAGTCGGCGCCACGCCTACCGCCCCCGCAATTTGTATTTTAATTTTTGCACTGCTCTGCACTGCACAATTCTTCAGCCAGATTTCTACCGATCCTGAAAATTTCATCAAGATTGGTTACAAAGTTTACAGGCGCTAACCACAATCAATCTATTTATTTGCTCAAATAAACGGTAAATCGCTTGCGTTCGGTGGTTGGTTTTTCTCGGAATCGAATCCCAAACCGGACTCAGTGGGATTTGTTTTTTTTTTTTGTTTTGATTTATTTTGCTTATAACCAAATTTGTATAGGGTCTGTAACAGTCGGGAAACTCGACTGTAACGTTCTTACTTATTTTAGTTTGAATTTTTTTTATTCTGATAATTATTAAGTTTTTTTGTAATTTTATTTCTATATTATATATTACGAAACACTGCAATATAAAGTTGTTTAAGATGAATTTTCTAAAAAGTGCCGCTGAGAACGCACTACCTTCATATACATAGCTCATAACGCGGAGATTCCTGGTTTAAGCCCTTTATTTAATCATTTTTCATTCTTGATTTATTTTGCCTATAACAAAATTGGTACGAGTATGTTCTTACTTGTTTGTGGTTTGCATGAAACGTGATTCTAATCTCTAGGGCTGCGGACTTGCCCACACACAAAAACACACACATTCGAAACATAACAAGACAGCAAGCTGTCAAAGTTAATGTGAACTGCGAGGAATCTGGATGGCTTATTAAAAGAAATTATGCAAGCAAATTTCGGTCAAAACTAAGTCGAGACCGTCATAAATAATTCGATGACATCAAAGAAATTGCATTTCGATGTACTCCTAATGTATTGTTTGGATGGAAGCTGATTTATTAAACTATATAGAAACTATGTGTGCATATAAATCGGTTCTTATAAAAATTGAAATTGACTTTGTTGTGAGGCATGTTGCAACTTCCCGCTGAGCTGAGTCGGGGGGCATTATGCATATTTGGATTTTATGGTCAGAAAGGATGCCACGATGGGTTGTTGGCATTAACTTTGAGCTGCGTTAGCTTGTCAACAAACTGGGGAGCTTCCACGGACAAATATTTAAACAATCTGGAAAAGGCATTTATATGCAATAACCATAAGAGTTCATGCCTGATTTGAGAATATGCACAGATACAAGTATGAATATTCATTTGACGTTTTTTCAAAACATTGGACCTAAACTGTATTTTAAAATAATAATATATTACCGTTTCAGCAGATTGCAGTGACGGAAATAGTAAAAAAAAAATATATTCCTTGTAATAAAATACAACCAACGAAAAACAAACATTATCGCATTAATGTATTGGGTATAAAAATCAGCTTTAACTGCTTTACCAGTGGTTCCTTTTTAACCGTTTAAAAATAACTCTAGCTATTGTTCCATGGTGCGGGCTAAGCAGTTAAACAACTTTATTGCTCTCAGGAAAGCCGACAAAGAAGAGAACAACGCCAGCATCCACTGGAGTTTCGATTATGATGACCATTAAATCAACAAAAAAGTCTTATCCATTGTTTCTTGCTTCTTAAGCTAGCTGTATCTTATAAAGCTTTTAAGTGTTTCTGGTTATGGTTAGACTATATGGGTTATAACCGTATTCGAATAATATTACATTCTTGTATTTTGATATTTAGCTGCCCTCCATCCTACGTCGACAAAGAAAAAAAAAACATCGCTCCAGGAATCACGTTCACGACATTCTCCTATGAATAGCTCTACCGTATTGGGGTCTGATTGATTATGGTTAAAACCATAAATATAACAATTAAACTCATTAAATATAATTCATACTTAAAACACTCGTTTATTACATAAAACTTTTGTAAGAAATACAAAATTTATGCCAAATTAAAGTAAAAGGGTTAGCATATCCAAATAAAACTACGTCTAAGGAAGTATAATTTGGCCAGCGACAAAATTACTCATCGTCTTCATCATCATCATCCTCATCGTCATCATCATCATCATCGTCATCTTCATCATCTTCTTCATCGATGTCCTCATCATCATCGCCATCGTCATCATCTCCGTCATTTTCGTCACCGCTTTCGGCAGCACTCTTACCCTCGTCTTCCTCTACTTCATCTCCATCGGACTCAGCTTCGGCCTTGGCGTTCTCACTATTGGAATCTTTGCGTGACTTCTTTGTGGGCACTGCCGTGTCCTCGCCATCGTTATCCTTAGGCGCAGCATCGGCGACCAAAAGCGCCGCTCTCTCCGCACGCAACTCGGCCTTACGCTTCACCTGATCCTTTGTAAGCTTTATGAAGTCGGCATCCTTGGTCAACGCGAAACGAGCCAGCACCTCATTGGCCCGCTTCTTAAGCTTAAGCATGCGCTGCTCGCGCGGCCCTACCACATACGGCGCATCAGCCGGCGGGGCACACATGCTGACGTACAATGGCAGCGCCGATGTGCCCACAATGTCGATCTTGAGGTACATTGACCGAATATTGGCCAAGCCGCCGGGATAGAGCTGCTGCAGCTGATTGCTCACCATCTGTATATTCTCAGCGAGCTGCCCTACGCTGTGCTCGTGGTTGCCCACTGGAATAGAAATGAGGTCACCCTTGGCCAGCTGCCGGAATGCCGTGCGGTTGAGGGCACGGCTCACCTCCTGCGAAATCTTTTCATCGCCCCTGGTAAGTCGGACAGCATGCAGCACATTACGTGGCTTTTGGGCAAACTGGAATGGAACAATTAAGAAAGATTTGATTAATATAATTTTCAATGTTACAAACATTGTACAGAAAATGGAGTCTTCGTATTGAAAGACAGTTGCTTACTATTAACAAATTTGCACTTTGTTCATAAAAAAATCTTGATATGTCAAATAAAAATATGTTAAACAAATTTGCATAAAACAACAAGTAAGAACGTTAAAGTCGAGTTTCCCGACTGTTACAGACCCTGTACAAATTTATAAGCAAAATAAATCAAAACCAAAAAAAATATATATTTACACCGAGTCCGGTCTGGGATTCGAACCCAATTTCTTCAAGCTTTCAATCAAACGTCGTAACCATTCGACCACCCAAAACTTTTTGGACCTGCAGCTAATACAATATAAATATATTGAAGGAGCACATTCATACATATGTATATGAAGGTAGGGGCAGCTGCAGCGGCACTTCCGAGAAAAATCAACCACCAAACGAAAGCGATTTACCGTTTGTTTGAGCAAATAAACAGATTACTTGTATTTAGCGCCTGTAAGCTTTAGGTATTTATTGTGCGCTTTCTAACTAACCAATCTTAATAAAATTTTCAGGATCGGTAGAAATCTATGCTCTTATTGCATGTGTATTTTTAAATAAATTTTAGCTTGAAATTTGTGCAGTGCAAAAATTAAATTACAAATTGCGGCTTAAGTGGGCGTGGCGCCGACTTAAAATAATAAACTCTAATTGCGTCAGTATTAGGAGAATCTACACTGGTAAAATTATATGCAGAAACTAGATTACTGAGGAAAATGTTTATAGAATAAGATCATTGTCGTGCCATACAGAACGTTGCGCTCTTACCTTGCCCAGAAAGGCATTTGCCTGGCCAGAGAGGCGACCGTCGCACATCAAATAGTCATAGCTGTTGAGGAATTTTCGCTTGGCCTCGAATGTGCCCATCTCGTTGCGAAGCCGGTTGAATGGCACGACGGTGAGACGCTGCTCCACACCCGCCTCTCGTAGTAGATCCTCGTAGTGCTGCTTAGTGGGCTCATAGTCAAACTTGGCTCCGCGTTGCAAATCAGTCACAATAATGGCCACATCGTCATTACTGCCAACGAGTGAGTGCTTAAGGGCCAACTTGACCATTCGCTTTGGACAGCTCGGTATCTTGTAGCTGGCCACCTGCAAGACATATCGGTAGTCGGCAAAGATCGAGGTTGCCTTCTTCTTTTTAACTTCCTCGGCCACCAGCTTTTTAAGCGCCTGACAGACCTTTTGCACATTCGGCTCGCTAACGATATCTTGGTAACTCTGCTCGTTAAAGGGCTTCAATTCGAAGGTCAGCTCAACGGACTTCTTTACCGTTTCCTTTTTTGTGGCGATTCCCTTGCCCTTGACTGGTTCATTCTGAATTTGTCTAAGCCTCTTTGTGTTGGGTGCCTTGACCGGCTTGGAAAGATTCTGCGGCGAAATTTTTTTTTTTTGACGCGAGGCAGGGGGAGGAGCCTTCTTTGTAGTTAATTGTACAGTATTGTTGGCTGACTTTTGTGCCTTTTTGGGTGCTTGAGCGGCCGAGCCAGGTTTTTGTGCTTGCTTAACAGGAATAGTTGCCCGAACCGACTTATTCGTAGGAGCTGGCAAGGCTCCTGACTTCTTAGCAGCTGCAGGCTTTCCTGACTTTTTAGCGGACTCCTTTTTAACGAACGCTGGAGCTGAATGCGCTGCCTTAGTCTTGACTTCTTTCTTTGGCACAACGGGCGACTCTGGAGGCGTCAAAATTAAAGGTCTCTTGGTTGCCTGCTTCTCCGCCTTTACCTTCGACTTTTTGCTCGCCGCAGGAGGAACAGCAGATGACACCGGAGGCGCCAGAATCAGAGGCCTCTTTTGATACTTTTTCTCGGGCTCCTGCTTGGACACCGGCTTCGCCTGCTCTTTTTTGGGCCTGGCACCGCCATCTCCTTTTTTCAACACAGCGTTCTTGGCATTTTTGTTGCTGACGGCTGGCACTTCCAAGGCGGTAACTGCTGCGGTCAGTTTCACCTTCTCCGGATAATTCTTCTTTTTAGCCAAGCCCTTGATGCTGCTGCTCTTGTTCAGCGACTTGGGCTGCGGTTTTTGCACTTTAACCATCTTAATTTTGGATCCTGTGTATATTATCTTATAGGCAAAACTGTATTTTAAATACTACACACGCTGTGGTAAACTACACGTGCAATATTGGCTATCGAAATCTTTATCGGAACGAAAGAGTGGCAGCACTAGTTCAAGCTGTAAATCAATCTGGCAACAATGAAACTGCTGTGGTTAATGCGATTGCTATTTGAAAAAACAAGAAAGAAAAGCTAGCTTCGGGGCCCGAAGCCTAAAATACGCATGCACACCAGTTTCCTTCATATATAGTATAGTATAGTATAGTATATAGTGGTCCGATTTTATGATAATCATTTTCTAAAATGTCTTTAATGTCTATGAAAAGTATTTTGTCCAAGAATTAGTTTAATATATTAATAAACACCAGAGTTATGCTCAATGACCCATTTTTTCCGATCGTACCTATGGCAGCTATATAATATAATAATCCGATGTCTATGATACTTTCAGGATAGGTTAGAATAGTCAATAAATATTTTTGTCAATAAAAATGAAATAATTATCTTACAAAATTTCAAATTAATGACACTTTTCCCCAATCGTTTCTATGGCAGCTATGTAATGAAGAGTTCCTATTCCTACCGTTCCGATTTATATACTACCTGCAACAGAAAGAAGGGTTGGGTTGGTGCAAAGTTGCAGTCCGATAGCTTTAAAACTGAGAGACCAGATTACCAGCAACTGACAGACAGACGGACATAGCTAGATCGACACGGCTGGTAATGCTGGTCAAGAATATAAAGGGGGAATATAAAGGAGCAATAATTTCTACCGATCCTGAAAATTTCATTAAGTTTTGTTAACTAGAAAGCGCACAATAAATATGCAAAGTTTACAATGTTAATAACATCGACCCGCTCTATCTGAAAGACCCTTTATACACTTTATGGGGAGGTGGATCCTTCACTGCGTTACAAACATCTGGTCAAAATTGTAATACACTCTGCAAGGGGTTTAATGGCTATTAAACTGCTGGCGCATGTCAACTCCCATAGTGCACCAAATTAAAGTCCCGCATGGAAGTTGGCTGAGTATATCATTCTTGCAACAAGGCTTTCTTTGAGACTTTGGCCGTGTGTCTGTGACCATTTGGTGCCACGTGACTGCGGAGGCGATAACTTGGCTGGGCGATGTCAATTAACAGTTAAAGGAATTTCTTAGCGTTCACTTTGGTCAGGTCCTTCTTCGGTCTCTTGTTGGTCGCTGCTGCCGCTGTAGTGTCCTGTAGTTTGTTGAAGAACGCCATCGAGGACTTTAGAGCACACTGGTCGTTGGGGCTGGCGGTGATCTGTAAATGAAATTCATGTGTACTTGACAGTCCTGGGGAACTCTTCTGTTCGGCTGTGTGGATCAATATGATATTTATTACCTTCTCCACATTTCGACTCTTGGTAATGTCATCAGCTGCCACCCTCTTCATAGGAGTTATGCCCTGCTTGATGCGTCCAAAGTCCCGCTGCAGGCCCCCGTTTTCTGTTTTTTCTTGAGTCGTTTCCGGATCTTGTAGACGGTATATTAATTTGCAGAAGTTTGTAACGCAGTGAAGGATAAATTAATTTCGGATTAGTAAAACTCATTGGAAACGACACCTTTTACTTAAACTCATTAAACAGAGGCAAAATACTTGAAACCACACATCAGGTCAACACTGAAGACAATTATCGAGGTGTTGATAAACACTTAATTGAAAAGATCGACTATTACACATACCAACCTAAAAGCAGCAAAGGTCTGCAAGGTGTAATGAAAGGCATTGAAGCCAGTGTGCCAGCCAATGATGGCAGCCCTAATTGAAAAAGGCTTCAAAATTAAAAATGTCATTAACATGACAAATATGGAAAAAATTCCTCGGTCATTATTTAAAGCTGAGCTCGACACAACCAGAAAACCTGCTGTCAAAAACGAAATACACCCTATCTGTAAACTTCAACGCCTTCTGCACCGCAGAATCACTTTTGAGGAGCCGCACAAACGGAATGGACCCTGCGTTCGATGTGCGTTGGGTGTGGAGACCTTTACGACTTCACCCACATTCCTCACATCAAATATGACAAACTGGCTTAAATACAAAAGTATGTAAGCACTTATATTGAATTAGGCCCACAACTTAATTCTGAGGCGGACGTTGACTACTTCATAGAGTCTGTTCTCACTTTAGCAACATTTATGTCAACACCCGATTACCTGACACTCCATACGTAAGAAATGGAAGGATTGAACAACTTATTATAGTGAAAAGGCGATTGTGAAGAGAATGTCAAGCTCACAGATCAGCGGATGCTAAGCAAAAGCTAAAAGCGGCCACCCGAAGCCTAGCAAATACATTTGCCTCACATTTGAAGGAACCCTCAACCCTCCCATAGAACCGATCAGCGTACCTCTGGAGTTCAATGATAACTGATAACTCCGAAAATGCTTATCGAGCTTCCGAACTGTGCTATACGTCATATCTGCCAAATCTTTAATGTCAAACTGAAGCTTGGCTCCTGTCTCAAAAATTGGAAGAAGTCCATCATTGTGATGATACCGAAACCTGGTAAGGACAAAACGCAACCATCATCCTATAGGCCGATAAACCTTCTACCCTGCTTGCCAAAATCTGTCTGACAAACTTTTACTGTTACAAGTAGAACCGCTTTGCGCTCGCACAACATAATTCCCACGCACCGATTCGACTTTCGAGAAAAACACGGATCGATCGAACAAGTCAACCGAATTACGTCCGACATAGGATCTGCGTTTGAAAACGGAGGGTATTGCTGTGCTATATTCCCCGACGTAGCCCAAGCGTTCGACCGAGTCTGGCTGGATGCTCTGATGAATAAAACAATAAAGAAAGGCTAGCTTTGGGGCCCAAAGCTAACAATACCCTTGCAGACTAGTTGGCTTCGAACCCTTCTATAGGATAGTGGTCCGAGTAAAGTATATTATCCAAGAATGAATGAATTATATTAATAAACACCACAGTTATGGTCACTGACACATATTCTCCCATCGGCAGCTATAGTATATATTGGTCTGATTTTAATAAGATTTTCGGCATAGGTTAAAATAGTTATTTAAAATTGATTTATAAAGAATTATAAAAATGTCGAGTTTACGACCTTTTTTCCCAATCGTTCCAAGTTTGTGCAAAGTTTCAGCCCGATAGCTGAACTGAGAGACTAGTTTGTGTAAAAACAGACTGAAAGACAGACGGACATGGCTAGATCGACTCGGCTGGTGATGCTGATCAAGAATATTTCTACTTTGTGGGGTCGGAGATGTCTCTTTACTGCTTTGCAAACTTCTGGTCAAAATTATAATACCCTCTGCAAGGGTATAAAAATATGACGCATACTGCCAAAGAACACCTACAAACTCTTTTACTCGTATCTTTATGGAAGAGTTTTTGCAATGAGATGCAAGACTGTCATCTCAACCGACAACAAAATCCGGGCTGGGATACCCCAAGGAAGCGTGCTTCGGCCAACCCTAAACATCCTGTTCACGGCAGGTATTCCCACTTGAAGGCGACTCACAACCTCAACATTTGTTGACGACACAGCAATACTCAGTCGTGATAAGTGTCCCATTGTGGCAACTCTAAAACTCGAGGAAAATGAATGGCAGACTGGCGCATCAATGTAAACGAATCTAAATGTAAGCACGCTGAATAGGCATAGCTGTTCGCCTCTATTCCTTAACAATATGACCGTTTCCCAAACCAACGATGTCACCTTCTTAGGCGTGCACCTAGACAGGCGACTCACCTGGCGTAAACACATCGAAGCGAAGAACATCCAGCTAAAGCTAAAAGCTAGCAATTCCCGCTCTCCTTTGAGCCTAGAGTTCAAAGTACTCATCTATAATGCAATTATTAAACCAATATGGACCAAGCAATAGCAACATCCATATCATACAGCGAGCCCAATCTAAAATCGTGAGATGTATTACTGGTGCACCATGATATATAAGGAATGACTACCTTCGTACAAATACTGTAAAAAATGAAATATTATACAACAATTAAAAAACAAGTACGAACGTTACAGTCGAGTTTCCCGACTGTTGCAGACCCTGTACAAATTTGGTTATAGGCAAAATAAATCAAAACCAAAAAAATATATACATATATTCACACCGAGTCCGGTCTGGGATTCGAACCCAAGACCATACATATGTATATAAAGGTAGTGGCAGCGCGTTACAAACTTCTGGTCAAAATTATAATACCCTCTGCAAGGGTATAAAAAAGATGGGTAAAGGGAAAGGATAAAAAATTTGAATGAAGTGTTTTTAGAATAACTTGGCGTTCTCTTTAATTAACTTTAAATATGTTATTAATTTAATCAGAGAATCGTAAGTTTTAATGAATTTCTAGGGGCCATTTAAAAGGAAATATATTAATCAAATGTAACCTACGGAATAAAATGCTTTCTTCCTTTCATTCCGTTTCTATTTAAATAGCAAACTGTTTATTTTAGGTAAATAATTCTAAAAATAGTCACATTCTGTATATTACACGCGTGCCTAATCGCCTCGTCAGGCCACCGAATGTCCTTGCCTCACCCACACACAGAAGGATTAACTCGCAGGGAGCCATTAAATTATCGGCGCATGTAAACTCCCATGGTGCACCAAATTAAAGTCTCCTATGAAAGTTGGCTGAGAATGCCAAAGTTATTCTTGCAACCAGGCTTCCTTTATGACTTTGCCCGTGTGTCTGTAACCATTTGGTGCCACGTGACTGCGGAGGCGATAACTTTGCTGGGCGATGTCAATTAACAGTTAAAGGAGTCTTAATATTTACAACTAAAGCTTTAGCTTCTTAGCGTTCACTTTGGTCAGGACCTTCTTCGGTCTTTTGTTGGTCGCTGTAGTGTCCTGTAGTTTGTTGAAGAACGCCTTCGAGGACTTTAAAGCACCCTGGTCGTTGGTGCTGGCGGTGATCTGTAAAATAAAGTCGTGTTAAATGACAGTACTGGGAACTCTTATTTTCGGCTGTGTGGATCAATATGATAATACTCTCTTCTGAAACATATTTATTACCTTCTCCACATTTCGGCTCTTGGTAATTGTCTTCAGCAGCTTAGCGTCTGCCTCCCTCTTCGTAGGAGTTTTGCCCTCCTTGATGCGTCGAAGGTCTCGCTGCTCCAAAGCTGTGTTGATAGCCCGCGTTTTTTGTTTTTTCTTGCGACGTTCCCGGTTCTTGTCTGCTCGATTTCGCTCCGATTTACCCAGAGGCGTGTGCTTCGGCCCACGGAACACCTCTTCAGGAGCCAGCAGATTGGCATCGCTGACTGCCAATGGAGCCACCTCCTCCATATGCACCGCAGGCGTATTGGTCACGATCTTGGCCTCTGGAGCAACTGGTTTTGGTGTGAAGTGGAAATTTGAGAGGGCATTCAACTTGAGGAAGAGGGAGCTCATAGCCCTCTTTATGTCCTGGTGTTCTTTTGGTTCCGGCCCAGAATTATCCTCGGTATCCCGATTAGGATCAAGTTTGTCCAGTACGCGCTGGTACTGCGCCTCATAGATCTGGGACATGGACTGTTTGGACTTCTCCTGGTCGAGCACCAGCTGCTTACGGTACTCCTGGGGCGTATTCACCGGACGAACCGTACGCTCCACATCGTCCCAAGCTCGGTCGCGTATCCGTTGCTTGATAATGACCTCGATGGAGCGATTATCCTCCTCTGTAATAGGCGCCGTTGATCGCGTGGTGGAATCAAAATCGAGGATCTCTTCGAGCAGTGAATTCTGTGGACGATTGGCTGCCTGGACCTCGCCCTTTAGCTGCCATGGCTTATCACCCAGTACGACGTCCTCATAATCGCGGATACGCTGGAACAGACGTGCCTCCCTTAACTCATTAGATGATTGGAAAGTCGACTCCTGATTTTTGCTTTCCCCATTCTCTTCCTTCTCGTAATCGGAATCCGAGTCGCTGGCGGGTTCTATGCCACTTTTGGCCACAAATTCAGATTCATCTATCTCACTGACAACATCCTCTTGGTTCTCCCCAGGTTCTGACTCTTTATCTTCAACATCGTTTTCTTTAGCCTTTATCAAATCTAGTTCTTCAGCCGTCTCCTCATCATGTTCTTTCTCACTTTCGCCTTCGTTGAAAAAATCTTTCTGCTTGCATTTGTTTAACTTTCTGGCATGCTCCTCTAGGTTATCTTCTAATTCAAAGAAGTCCGCGTAGTTCACATTACCTTCCTCATCATCGTCCTCATTTTCTGAAAGACCAAAATCATCTGCAAAGTGATCTATTGCCTCCTCCTGCTCTACAAGACGCTTGTTGTTAAGTCGGCGCGACTCCTTGGCGTCCTCCTGCTCCAGGAACTCATTCATTTCATCCAGATTAAAGAAGGTGTCATCCACCACAGACTTGCGCATCCGCTTGATGTTTTTGCCGTTGACCAATATCGATCTCCGGTTTGCGCGCTCCTTGTCACTGAGATCTGATATTGCTGCATGGTCTGGCTGCTCTTTGTCAGACTCTTCTTCCTCAACCTCCTCTTGTTCCTCGCCATCGTCCAGTTCAATGCCTAGGTACTGATCCCGGATAGCCGTCATCTTGGCGGTTTGCTCCAGCAGCTGCTTTAATACAATCCCGTTGCGCATCTCCAACTGCTGCCAGATCTGTTCATCGTCCATGTGTTGCAAAACCAACTCTGGCAAGAGATCATTCTTTTTCGCCACATCCCCGCTGATGCTCACGCTGTATGTCTGCTGAATGAGCTGCTCGATGGCTTCTATCTGCTCCGGCTGGGGTCTGCAACAACAAAATGTTTGAATACTGAAAAAGAAAACACGTGCGTGGCTGGGAGAAAAACAGACTTTAGAAAACGTTCCGGATTCCTAGTTAGCTGCTCGAAATTGACCGCTATTTCTTTCAAGACATTTGGCTTTTTTGTTTTCCTCTTGGTTCCAATCATGTTCAAAGTTATTTTTTATACGAAACTCTGTTTTGTTTAAACAGAACAAGAACAGTCGATTACCCAAATAATAAGGCCAGAGATGGTCTGTCACAAAGCAAACAGATGAGATGAGCGCGTGAGTGTAAATTCCCAAGCAACGAAAATTTGTAAATAATCTGTTGCTCGTCTAAATAATGAAAATATGTTTGTTCACTAATTATAATTAACCGATGATCAATGTATTATTTCTATGAAAACAATCGTCTAAATTTAATAAAGCTTTTCAGGTCTGCATTATTCACCATTAGTTTTGTATTCATTCTCATTCACATTATAATTAATATAGAAATACTAATTGATGACATTTAGAGGTATCCGTGCAGTTGCGCAGACCCAACTTTCTGTTGCAGCTTGAGAGCAATTGGTTTGCAAGGATATGTCAATCTTCGGGAACCAAGCTAGCCTTTTTAATTTAATAGATAATTTAAATATAAGCCCATATTATCAGCTACAAAATGTACTATCGTAAGAATTAAAACAAGATTCATCGATAAAGCTCGTTTTTATCGGAACGGTTTTGTCATCACCAAAACCAGCTGAGCGGGCGGCTTTTGTGCGTTTCTAGGATCCTTGCGGTTTCTGCGTTCATAGGAAAACAAGTATGTCGACCAGCTGCAAATAGAAAATTTGGTAGCATATAAAGTTCAGTCAACATGAATTGGAAATTCTTCAAATTGTTGCTCCTGGGCGGTGCCGTGCGCTTTTACTTTTGCCGTACTTCTCTGGCTGCAACCGTTGGCAACCGGGTGGAGTTCGCGACGCCCTTGAATTCACACAAGCGCCGTAAGGAAACCATTTGCACACATCACATCCACATCGCAAATTTTATAATCCTGCTTTTGCAGTGCATGAGGGTATCTTCCTGCTCGAGAATGGCATTGATCCGTATTTGGGCGATGTGGTCCACGAAACGCCGCTGATCCTAAGCGCTCTTTCGGGCTTGTTTCGCAACTTCTCGCATTTGTTGGCCCTGTTCTACATACTCCTGGACATATTTACCGCCGCCATGCTCTACTTGATGGCCCGTCGTTTTGTGGTGAAAAAACAGGAGCAGCAGAGCGTCAAGCGTAAGGAGTACGCCAAGGACACCGTAGAGCTTCAGTTTAGCGCCGGCGACAAGCTTGACATACCAGAGCTCGTTATCATGGCCTATCTGTTCAATCCGCTGACCGTGATGAGTTGCGTCGGCATGACCTCGACGGTTATAAGCAATCTATTCCTGGCCGGTTTTTTTTACTGCCTCACCAAGGGTCTGCTCCTTCCGTGTCTTCTGATCCTGGCTTCCGACACTCTACGCAGTTTATACCCGATCGTGCTGATAGCTCCAGTGCTGCTTACATTCTCACGAAGTTCGATTGCAAAAGGTTTGGTTATTTTGCTGCTCTTTGCCGTCAGTTGCGTTAGCATAGCGTATGCCAACTATTTGGTGTTAAACAGCTGGAACTTCTTGGACGGTACTCTAGGATTTATGTACGTTAAGTGTAAAAATATGCAGTCCCGCAGGCCTAATTAATTAGGCATTTGTAAATTTTTTCAATTAAGAAATAATTGCATCCCAATATATATTTTTGCCCACAGATTTTACTTTCGCGATCTGCAGCCAAACATTGGGTTGTTTTGGTACTTTTTTACCGAAATGTTTGAACACTTCCGCACCATGTTCCTGATAACATTCCAATTGAATGCCACCGTACTGTATCTGCTGCCACTGAGCATAAAGCTGCGGAAAGAGCCCATGCTGTTGGCCACTATCTTGGTGGCGCTTATGGCCGTTTTTCGTGCCTACCCAAGCCTGGGCGATGTCGGTTTTTATTTGGCTTTGCTGCCCCTATGGAAACGGTGCTGGAAATGTAAGTTTGTCTTTAAATTTACGAAACGATTACAATTATTTATAACATTGCAGTCATGGCCCACGGCTTCGTAGTATTTACATTCTTCATGATTACTCTGTCCATGATGGGAGCTCTGTGGCACTTATGGATCTATGCTGGCTCCGCGAATGCCAATTTTTATTTTGGAGCCACATTGGCATTCTCAACGGGTCAGATATTCCTCATCACAGATCTCCTTTTTGCACATGTAAAGCGTGAGTTTTGTTTGTTCAATGGCCAAAAGATTGTGATCGACGGCGAGGAGGCCAGAATAGTCCTGAAATAGCAAACTGCGAAAGATGTGAGATCAAAGGAGTGCGTTTATCGACCCGAACCACGATCCCTTTACAGATGCAGAACTTGCTGCTTCATGGCCATAAGATAAATTCCATTTTAAGAGGCAGGCTTATTTTAAGAATAAGTGAACTTTAACGATATTGGATTAACACAAAACATTTTATTTTATATTAACATATCTATTGATGGGAGTACCCCGTCTTGGTCTTGCGGTTGAGGAATCTATAGAGGTAAAGAATGCGCTTCTCCATATCCCTCCACTTAGTGGGTCGTGCTATGGGGTACTTGGACTTCTCAAGTAGGCGCCTTTTTCGCAGCAAGACCTGGTACTCGTTGCCGGAGACGCCGCGCAGCCAGGACGGAAGCGAGTAGAGCACCTTGACCGGATGCAGCCGGTCATTGCCGAGGACGTCGATGTAGTCGTTCTGCCCGAACAAGGTTCGCTTTTGCGACCAGGCATTTTTTGGTCGATACACCGGCATGGGCACCTTCTGGCCATTGTCTACGTGCGGCAACAAGCCGCTTTTAAAAATCTTGTCTGCGTATCCATAACGCCGCACAGTGGGTCCGCGTGCTCTTCGCTCGGCATGAGATAGTTGGCGCACAGCGGTGACAGTGGAGGCAACTGGGTCGACTGGTTTACTGCCCACTGCGTGGAGCGCGGCTTTGCCGAGCTTTTGAAACGTGATATTCAGCCAGGACATAGGTTAATTTTAATTTATTACTGATTAGATAATTGTAAACACTGTTCGGCATCAGCTTATTAAAAACGTCAGGCGTTGAAACAGCTGTTAGAATCTATCGATAGACACTATCGACAGATCAGCGGAAGCTGGCCATCCATTCAGTTCTATTTTACTATTTAGTTCTTGCTGAGGCTACTATAATTTTACCAAATTATAGATATTGAAATTAAATGACTATTTTGGACCATTATAAAATTATAGTTAAAGCCGAATATTTAAAAAAAATGTAAGACACGCCTATATTCATGTAAATGCAACTTTTGGGTTCAAATTTTGTCGTCGTTATGGAAAGTAATGTTATGAATAATTCTTACCAATAAAATATTTTAAAATACCCTTAAAATAACTTAAAGAAAATTATTAAGTTGAAAGTTTTCCCTAACAACACAATTGAGTTAAATTCATTTTTTTTTTCTAGCATGCTTTGCTAATTACTATATTAAACAAGAAACACCAGTTGCCTTTAACTGGTTTTGGCAACATATGTCAGCTATAGGATATAGTGCTCCGATATTTGGTTTCTCATTTTTTATAATTGGTTTTAAGTAGTATTGTCCAAAAATTAATTAATTATATTAATAACAGACGGACAGACAGACAGGCGGACATGGCTAGATTCACTCGGCTGATAATGCTGATCAAGAATATATATACTGCATGTGGTCAGAGATGTGTCGTTTACTGCGTGGTAAACTTCTGGGCAAAATTATAATATTCTTTGCAAGGGTATAAAAAAAAGTTCAGTCGTTGTTATCGATAATTAATATCGATGGCAACCGGCGATAGTCGCGACCTATCGAACAGATGGGTAGAAATTAATTAAGATCTCTCTTGATTTGTGATCTCCAACATTTCGATCCGATGATAGACTTCGAGGCAGTGGAGAGCGAGAAAGTCAAGCTAAAGCGGGAGATATCTCAGCTGCAAGCAGCGCTGAACAGAAAGGAGCAGAGCCTACGTGATCTGGAGGCAACTATTTCGGTATCCACCGAAGGGAATGAAGGGTCTAGTCCGGATTCCAACTGTAGTCATGGCCACACTCATCTGACCAACGATGACATAGCACGTTATAGCAGGCAGCTGATCCTGCCCGACTTCGGGACTCAAGGTCAGCTGAAGCTAAAGAACAGCTCTGTTCTGATCGTGGGCATGGGAGGATTGGGCTGTCCGGCTGCGCAGTACCTGGCAGCAGCAGGATGCGGACGGTTGGGGCTCATCGACTACGACGAGGTGGAGCGGAGCAACTTCCACCGCCAGATCTTGCACTCGGAGGCGCGATGCGGCATGTCCAAGGCGGAATCGGCAAGGATTGCCCTCCTGGAACTGAATCCGCATTGCGAGATCCGTTGCCAATCGAGGCTGTTAAACAGAGTGAATGCCATGCACATCATTCGCGGCTACGATTTGGTATTGGATTGCAGCGACAATGTTCCCACTCGCTATCTTCTTAACGATGCTTGCGTGATGCTAAGGAAACCTCTGGTCTCCGGCAGTGCTCTCAAGACGGATGGGCAGCTGACTGTTTATGGGTATGGGAACGGACCCTGCTACAGGTGCATTTATCCGGTGCCTCCACCTCCCGAAGCGGTCACTAATTGCGGCGATGGCGGAGTTCTTGGCGCTGTGACTGGAACCATCGGGGCCATGCAGGCTCTAGAAGCTATCAAGCTGATTGTCGGCCTGGGCGATGTCCTGGCTGGCCGACTACTCATCTTTGACGGTAGCAGTTGCTTGTTCCGCAATATCCGTATCCGATCCAAGCGCCCAAACTGTCATGTCTGTTCCGCGCAACCACTGATCACGGAGCTGATCGACTACGAGATGTTCTGCGGGATGCACGCCACCGACAAGGACAGTCCCTTACAGCTGCTGAGCGCTGACGAGCGTATGGATGTTAATTATTACCGGGAAAAACAACAGCAACAGCCGCATCTGTTGATCGATGTGAGACAGCCGACGGAGTTTGACATTTGCAAATTGCCCCCAGCTATAAATGTGCCACTGGCCGAAATCCTGGACGACAGCTATCTGAAGCGGTTTACCAAGCAACTGGAGGACAAGCAGCTGCCCATCATCGTGCTCTGCCGGCGGGGCAACGACTCCCAGATTGCCGTTCAACATATTCGCAACCGATTTCCCGGGCATTCCATTCAAGACTTGGTTGGCGGTTTGCATGCCTGGACGAACAAGGTGGACTCTAGCTTTCCAAAATACTAATCATAAAATTTTTTTTTGTTCCTGATCCAATTGTACAACGCGTTTATTTGACTTTATTTTTAACGTTTTACATATTGAAATAATAAATCAAAATTATACAAAAAGGAACTGCCAGCTTCTATTTCGCACACCGATCGTTTTTTATCCGTCTATAAAATCCAACACATTGCTTAAAAAATATTGTAGTGACTCGGTCATTTTGTTGAAGACTTAAACTTAATAATCAGGAGATATAATGATCAGACCTGACCTGCTTTCTAATAAAATATATGTAACAGCCTTTCACTTTAAAAACTATTATAAGAGAGGAAACTGCTTATGTACAAACATATACATAAGTGAAACGACATATACAAATGGGGTTTAAAATGCATCCTTTTAATTCCTACAAATATTGGTCAGATACCTATATTATATATATCCCAATATACCACGTAACATCATACAATACTAGCAAATGTACCCATTAAGAAAACAAACTTTTCAGAACACCAATGCATCCAACGCTTCGGATAATGTCAGAGCCCGCAAAAAAAATGCATGAATACAAACCAGGTAGATTGGTAAACAGGTGTAAAATTTCGGCTCTCTCACACACTTTTGATAGTGAATGAATGTGAGAATGAACATTTGCATCGATATCGAGAGTACCGGCAATGCTAGTGATGCCAACCTAGCAGTTTTATCAGTATTTACATACTAATGGATAAAATTAGATCAAGAATGAAGCCTCGACATATTTTGATTGAATATTTACATATATATTTTTTCTAATTAATCAAAAAATCGAACTTCAAAAAAGTGCACAGTATCTTTCAATAGAAATTTATTTTATTTACAAAATATTTATTATATCTAATATCTATACCTTTTTATAAACCCACCCAATATTTTCCATCCAATTTTGTAACCCTTCAATTTTATAGCCTATGGTTCAAAAGCTATTAAATTTCGTTTTTTTTTATTTTTAAATGTATTTTAAACTAAATAATCAAAAAATTTGACTTTAAAAACGTGCGCAGTATATTTCCATAGAAATTTATTTTATTATCAAAATATTTTTGTTATATAATTTATATCAGCCCACACAATATTTTCCGTCCCATGTTGTAACCCCTACAATTTTTAGCCAATTGTTCAAGAGCTACTTAGCTTTGAACTAGCAATAGTGGACATCACTGCAGTTTGCTTAGTTGCATTATCGAATGCTCCTATAAAAGCGGTCTCGCATTCTGTTCATCATTCAGTTGAACGCCGGCGCGTTGGAAAAACAAAGCAATCTCTGAAACTGTTTGCGTTTTAGGTTATTTAAATTTAAATTCAAAGTGCAAAGTATCAGCAAGTAAACAGATAAGAGTGGCTTGAACTGGGCCGGAGGAGATGGAGAGGATTTACCCCAGCGTGATGATGACCCTTTGCCTGTTCCTTATCCTGTGGGTGAGTTTTTCTATCCGAAACACATAGACTTCTATAAATAAATATACGTGCATGTTCCGTCAGCTGCCCCATGGCCTGTCCATGGGCAATAGTTGTTCGGCTTCCGAGTTGGAAGCCCGCCGCTTCTTTGAGGTGGAAAACGAACAGCTGCGTCGGAGATACCACGAGGAGTTCCTGGCCGGATATATCTACAACACCAATGTCACGGAGGATAACCGTCAGGCCATGATCGAAGTCTATGCCCGTAATGCGGAGTTGAACAAACGCCTAGGCCAGCGGATCAAGGCCGCCGACTATGTCCAGTCCGAGGATGCCGATATTCGACGGCAGGCCCAGCATCTTTCTAAATTGGGAGTCTCCGCCTTGAATCCCGAGGACTATTTAGCCCTGCAGAATGCTATTAGTTCGATGCAGTCCAATTACGCCACAACCACGGTTTGCGTGTTTAACAACCAAAGCGATTGTTCGTTGGCTTTGGAGCCGCACATCCAGGAGCGTCTTTCCAACAGTAGAAATCCTGCAGAGCTGTCCTGGTACTGGCGCGAGTGGTACGACAAGGCAGGCACTCCCATGCGGGATCACTTCGCCGAGTACGTTCGACTGACGCGCAAGGCGGCCCAATTGAATGGTAATTGCTACTCCGATAACCCACCGTCTGACCTGTAACGGGGGAAATACTCTGTCTACACGGGGAGAAATCGCCCAGAATAAGGTCGCAACTATAATTAGTTTTCAGTTCTCTTTTTTACAATTTGTATACCTTTGCAGAGGGAATGAAACATCTCAGAACCTATACAGTATATAGGGATATTCTTTGTCTCTATCACCAACCGAGTAGATTTAGCCATGTTCGTCTGTCTGTCGGTCTTTAAACTATGTTTAATACTGAGATACCAGTTTGCCTAGCAATCGAGTAGAAAATAAAATACTATGAAGTATAAACTTAGTATTTCGGGAATCCTAACATTTACATAACATTTCGTAAAATCTAATATCACTCCAACTTTGTAGGTTTTCGCTCATATGCCGACTACTGGGTGCAGTTCTACGAGGACGCCGATTTCGAGCAACAACTGGACACCACGTTCAAGAAGCTGCTGCCCTTCTATAGGCAGATCCACGGATATGTGCGCTACCGCCTGCGCCAGCACTACGGCCCGAATGTGTTTCCGGCAGAGGGAAACATACCTATTAGCCTGTTGGGAAATATGTGGGGGCAGTCGTGGAACGAGGTGATCGATCTGTTCACCCCTTATCCGGAAAAGCCGTTTGTGGACGTCAAATCCGAGATGGAGCGCCAGGGCTACACAGTGCAGAAGCTTTTCGAGCTGGGGGATCAGTTTTTCCAATCGCTCGGTATGCGACCCCTGCCACCCAGCTTCTGGAACCTAAGCATGCTCACCCGTCCCGATGAACGGCAGGTGGTTTGCCACGCCTCCGCCTGGGACTTTTATCAAGATAGCGACGTGAGGATCAAGATGTGCTCCGAGGTGGACAACCACTATTTCTACGTGGTGCATCATGAGCTGGGACACATCCAGTACTATCTGCAGTACGAGCAGCAGCCGGCAGTCTATAGAGGAGCGCCTAATCCTGGCTTCCATGAGGCCGTCGGCGATGTCATCGCCCTGTCGGTCATGTCCGCCAAGCATCTGAAAACCATTGGTTTAATAGACAACGGTAGACTAGACGAGAAGAGTCGCATCAACCAGTTGTTCAAACAGGCTCTCTCAAAGATTGTCTTCCTACCCTTTAGCTACGCCGTTGAAAAGTATCGCTACGCGGTGTTCCGCAATGAATTGGACGAATCTCAATGGAACTGCGGCTTTTGGCATATGCGATCCGAGTTTGGTGGCGTGGAGCCACCTGTGAACCGCACCGAGAAGGACTTCGATGCACCGGCCAAGTACCACGTAGATGCAGATGTGGAGTACCTGCGCTACTTTGCCGCCCACATCTTCCAGTTCCAATTTCACAAGGCCCTCTGCCGCCTTGCTGGTCAGTATGATCCGAATGACAGCCGCCTTACGCTGGATAACTGCGACATATTTGGTAGCAAGTCGGCGGGTCGGTCGCTTACCAAGTTCCTCTCCAAGGGTAGCTCCCGTCATTGGAAGGATGCGCTGGAGCAGTTCACGGGCGAAACGGAAATGGATCCATCGGCCCTGCTGGAATACTTTGATCCGCTCTATCAGTGGCTGAAGCAGGAGAACATTCGTTTGGGAGTTCCCCTCGGCTGGAGTCAAACGGACAGTAAGTATATAATAATTATTGAAATCAATAAATCATTGATAATTATATATATTCGTCCTTTCAGAGATCCGTTCGGATTGCTGTGGAACTTTCAGCACTTAGCTGAGGTCTTAAAAACTTGACTCAAGGGTGCCATTCAAACCCAAAAAATCAATGTTTAGACTGTAATTAGAACACAACAAAGAATAAACATTTTTAGAGTTTTATAATTAACTTCACTCCAGCAAATAATATTTAAATTGATATTTATTGTATCGATTCATTCGAATCGTTATCATTCGTATCGTTTTCATTCGTTTCATTAATCCATTTTCATTACATAATACCCTTTGTAACGATACCTTCTACCCTCGATCGAAACAGAAATGGTATACATTATTTTGCATTTCCGTCTCAATTTTTTGATTAAAGTGTTACAACTAAACAATCGCACATAAAGTTGAATACATTTCGGTCTGTGTAAATTTTCGATATCTTGCTTGCTTTATTGTACACAGCAAATGCTTTAAATAGTTCATCTCAAACGCGTATATTTGGTGAGTTAGCTTGACAAACTTTGAATAAGTGGGCTAAATATATACTTTCAAATATAAGCTAAAGATTTAGGTAATTTGATAGCCAAATCTCAAATTTAATAAATATATATTACAATGAAAATTAAATAAGCGATTTTATAGTAATATTCGAAAAAAACACAAATTTTTCATATTAACGAATTTAAACATTTCTTTAAAAAATGCATTTACAATTAATGGTAACCATATACTTTAGCCTTGGAATTCAAAGTTTCTCACCACTTACATTTTATGCGTCTTATGCTGAAGCATTGGTATTTAAACTGGTTTATATTAGATTTCGACATGTTTTGATTAGGTCATTTTTTTCGAATTGTTTTGCGAATACAAAATAATGAAGTTAGGACGAACGTGTGGAGATTGGAACTTGAATGTCTTAACTAATTTGTTTACATTTTAGTAAAAATTTATTAGAAAAAACATAGATTCTAAGATCTACAAATAAATATTGGAAATCGTTTAATTTTCGATTAGATAATACATGTAAATTTTGTTTTATTCATCTCCCGAAATATATAAGTGATATGGGAAATGCTCTAAAGTAATTACTTTTTTTTTTAATAATCCATTATTTGTTATATGGTAAAAATTGTATATGTATTTCGAATGTGTTTATGAACAATGCGTTTCAAAACTGTAAGACAGTCTTTCAATTAGCAATCTCTTATAATTAAATTATCACTAAATATGTTCGTGAGATTGAATGTCTAGGACTTATTTACTAAATAGTTATCGATGATGTTAAAATAATACTCGCTTCCAACGAAATTAAAAACCAATAGAAATTTGGAGAAAAAAAATCCAATATCTAGGGTACTGATTTACAGTTCTGCAACGCACTGTACAAATATTCGGGGACTTGCTCCAATACTTGAGCTTTACATATATGTATATGCCTCGATGCTGAAGTGCTTATGATAGGATTATTGAACTAACAATAAGCTATTTTTTGCTTTGAGATACAGATATATTTCGCGAATATATATTAATTTCTTTCCAATTTTCTAGTAGAAAGCTAAGACATCCGGGCTGTAAAATCAAACCAAATGTCCAAATATATAGGCCAAGTGTTTAGTTTTGGTTAGTGCTAAGGAATTGGAACAATTTGGTTTAGTTTGGTTTAGTTTTGCTTGATAGTAATATGAATTCTAACAAATTATTTCAGAGTCAACGCAATTAATGGAACTAGGTCTATAAACTCGTTACGGAATTTCAACGGCGTATTACAATAATGCAGGATCTCATCCTTTACTACTTTGCGATTATTACTGAATACAAATTTCGATTGATTATATTTTTTAATATTAAACGTGAAAAATGGTTCACTTACATTCAAAAACATTTTTTATCGTTTCGCAAAAACATGTATTAACTTTTTTTTGTTTTGTTTTATATGAATGAAATGGAGGAGCATGGCAAGCTTTTTGAGATGATTGGTAGTGTTTTTGTGTGTTTCGTATGCGGTTGTATGGATCTTTCTGCACTGGAATTTGAATTGACTCGTGGAGAAATGTTGTGTAATTGACCCTTTTCGCAATGTTTGCAACGGCTGCTGTTCCCAACATTCTGCATTTGGCTTCTGTTCTTGAACTTGGCTTAGTCCAAGAATGGGTTTTGTCATACGGGCCGAGAGTGGTGGACGTGCGGATGGGGATGTTGGTGTGGATGTGGCTGGGTGACACTGCTGATGCTGTGGTTGCTGCTGCTGGTGCTGGGACCGCCACCACCGCCTCCTTTGGGCCTTGTAGGTGGCGGCGGGGGCGGTGCCTGCCTCATGCGCTGCTGCAGGATCCTCGGCAGCTGTGGATGCGCTTTGTGTTGGGCTGGTGGTGCGGGTGGTGGCGCCGGTCTCTGGTGGTAGTTAGTCGCCTGCTGCTGGTGCTTGCCCATCGAGGAGGCAGCCGAGGACGAGCCCGAGGTCCCGGAATTGGAGCTGGTCGATGCATGCGAGGTGGTCGATCCGGTGGCCAGCTGGGAAGGGAGTCCTCCACTGGCTGCCGGCGAGGCCATGGCCCTGGATCCCACCGCTCCGATGCCCGCACCACCCGAAGCTTCCGTCAGCTTGGGCCCCACCACTGGCGCATAAGAGCCGTCGTCCTCCTCGTCCGAGGACAGTGAATTAGCGTCCGATGGCGTGCGTGACCGCGACGGCGGCGACATGGCGTCCTGCTCCTGCAGGAACACCCGGAACCCCTGTATCGACTCGTTTAGCGCCCACAGCTGAGACAGTAGCGACAGATCCAATTGGCGCAGACCATACATCTCGCGCCGCAGAATGGCCAGCTGGTTATCGATGGTGGACGAGGTGGCGCCAATGCTGCTCGTGCTGTTGATGGTCGTGTGGCCCGGCCCCGCACTGTGAGTGGATGAAGCGCGGCTGTGCATTGACTCCCGGTCGCTGAGAGATTCCTGCGTGGATGAGAGGCTGCCATGCCGCTGGCTGTGGTTGTGGCCATTGTAGCTGCGATTCCTGGCCGCCGACGAGGTGGAGGGGCCCAGATAAAGCTCTCCGGCGGCAGCGGTCAGGGCGGCCACGCTGGACGCCGGCGATGCAGTGTGCGAATATGGATTGACGGAGACGGAAACGCTAACGGAAACTGGACCAGCTGCTGCGGCGCTCAAACTTTTTGGCAGTGGGGGCAGCCCCGTCAACAGCGGCTGGGCTTCACTATTCTCCATTATTCGATAAAGGTTACTTCGTTCGTCTAGTCGGGTTTTTGCTGCTGTTGCTGATATAATTACTTAACTAGAACGTTTTGCTTAGTGTATGTTGAACTTCCAGCTCTGGCGGCACATTGGGCACTGTTTGTTCAACGGTTGCAGGTTCAACCACTTAACGATGCAGTGCATGTGGAAACAGTGCGAGCAGACACCCCACACCAGCGGGCAGTCGTCACCGGGCAGCGCGCACTCCGGGCAGGTGCTCTCGAAGGACATACGACAGATACCGCAGTTCTCGTCATTCGCTATCCAACGCCAAGTTGCAACTCCCGTCCATGACTTGATTGTCACTTTCATTTTGCGCACATTTGCTTAAGCAGTAATTCTCTGTCCCGCTCTACCAGTGCGTTGTATTAGGTTTTTGCTTAATCTGTTCTGCTAATGGGTTTTTAATGCAGATACGGCTGTTTTTTCGCAAAATATTGGTTTTTTTCTATAAGCTGCCCCACTGAAAATAGGTCGAGCGTAGTGATGGTCAAAACTGAGTCTACTCTCTTGATAGATTACTGGTCCTTGTTATCGATGTGTGGCGATAGTTGTGTATTGCACGATGTTTAGTAATATTAAATATTTTAAAATTTATGTCCAAGCTTATCCGTTATTGTTTTTGTGCTGCCTGATTTAGGGTTCTTTTAATTTAGTTATTACAAATATTCCCCACAAACTATTGTTTAAAAACTTTTCAGCACTTTTATTTTATTACTATTTAAAAGAAAAAATATCGGCAGTTTCAAAAATGTTAATTTAACAAAAATTCTTAATAGTACATAATTTAAACAATTTCGAATATATTTTTAATATATAAAAAACAAAAACGCGTTTCAAAAATGAAAAGAACTAAAATTCTTTATCGTATATCATTTAAATCAATACTATATGCCGTTGAAATAATTAACGATTTGTAATCCAGTTCGAGTTTTACAAGTGTAACAACTTTTACGCTGTACTACATAGTTGCAGTTCAAGTAACACGAATTTCAATATAATGGCCACATCCAAACCATCAAAATCCATTTTCCACAATCGGCTGGTTGGAGCCCAGGTCAGATTGTTATTCAAGAATGGTATGGGCACAGTGTCTCATTTAGGGCGAACTTTCGAACGCTAGTGCTCTTGCCCCGTCGTTGTAGCTTGTTGTTATTGCTGCTGCTCTTGTTGTTGGGGGGACTTGGAGTTGTTGGCGTCCCCCCCCCATTTTATTCGCATTCAGTCAGCCGACGATTGTTAAGCCCGACAGACCTGCGCGCATGCTGCCTTGATCGGCGAGCACTACTTCGAGCACTAATTCACACTCATGAATTCATTGTTGTCAATTTCGTGTGTTGAGTGTTTTTAGTATTTTGAGTTTGGTACGACTCAGTTTTAGCATCGATTCTGTGGGAAACAAAATTTAGAAAAAAATAATAATAATAAAAGTAAAAAAAAATTACAAAATAAAGTGCCTGCTAAAGGAGACAATCGAAAGTTGTGTGCATTATTGCAGTGGTTATCTCCGAAAGTAAAGTTAATAAAAGGAGCCGAATTAAACAAAACAAAAGCAAAAATTGTGAAGTGAAATACTCGTACAACAAAAAACGGAGTTTTTTTTTAAAGAACCTGTAATCGAAAACGCACTTGTCTACACTCATACACTTGCAGCATTTAATTAGTTAACAAATAAAATGCGAATACACTGTGCAAGACGTTGTTGACCCTGAGGCAGAACTGCGTGATTTTCCTAGAAACAACAACTCCCTCTCTGATGGCAATTATTTAGCATAAGAATTGATTCTGTAGTTAATTGCACTCTTGCTCCCATCCCCCCTTCTCACAAGGGAAAAAACCGTTGTCTGCCTTGCAAGGAGATTCTGCTGTGATGCTTCATGTTCCGGTTTTGGACAGGCCCGGGATTTTCTCGAATTCTGCGAAGTCACAAACACTAATCTCCACGCACATGTGTGATGGGACCTAAACAGTGAGAGCTTTGCTTAAAAATCATGAGAAATGCAAAATTTCATTTGTATTTATATCACTTTGATTTGACTTGCCTTGTCATGTGTTTCGCCCATAAAATTTTGCTAATAAACAAACAATTATGATAGACGCGATTTTTAAATGCGGACAATTTAACACTTCCATTGGTTCCAAGGCGTAACCAAATAAACAATTTACGATTTGCACACAAGCTTTTCGGGCGATTCATCAGATTACAATTCCTGATATTGTTTAGAGCTCGCTGAATCAATTGATTTTTGTTGGCCATTGAGAGTTAAATATAAAGTAAAAGTTAATATACAAAAATATACAAAATCCAATTAAAAATTTGAAAATTATATTTAACATATTCCAAATAATATCGACACACTTTTACACCAAAATACCGTCAATAGTTCCTGAAAAAAAACCAATTACGCTATTCAACGCCATTTTGATTGATTTCAAATATCCAGAGCGATTAGTATTCCCATCGTTAACATTCCGAAAATCTTCCTTTCGTCATATCTTATCTGCCATTGTAAACCACCCATGTCATTGAAGGACCATAAGCCCCAAAATCAAAGTTCGTCAGGGCAAAATGTGTTTCGTTATGAGGAACGGTGGACAACTGTGTGAGACTAGCATTATCGACAAGTCCCCGTGTCAGGCCATCTGGTTACTCATACGTATCTTTAGTGCCAGCGCTATATAGTCATAAGCAATCAAGTGATACTGATAAAAATTGAAGCAACTAGGCTGACAACAAAATACTTGCCAACAAAGATTTCGCCGATGTATGTACGCATGTGCAATACACCATATATATATATATATATTTTAAGGAAGCGTCTCAAGCGAGAGACGTGCACGGAATGAATGATTCAAAAATATACTTCTGAGATTGCTGTGAGTCACTTCACATGAATAAACATCCACGGATGTAAAGACGCGGAACAGAAATGATCACAATGAAAAATGTAACCGATAAATAAATATCCAGTATTGCACCTACATAAATTACATTCATTCATGAGGCATTTAAACGTACTGTCCGCATCTATTAAGGGAATTTAATGTCATGGGAACTTTTAATTCCAGAGAACAGATCAGTGCTCAAATCTTTCCGTTTATGCTGGAATCAGTTTTACTTTCAAGGTTTTCCCTAGTCAATTACTAGGTAAACAATTTGAGAAAGCCTTTGTTAATATCAATTATCTATATAAGGCATGAAATTGCCAATGGGCTTGAGAGTTTTCATCAAATAGGATTGATTACGGTACATGTCACAAATCAACATGGTGAGACTCGTCCCATCCCATTGAGAATTATTTCAATTATTATTATTTTTTACAAGTTGATTAATTCGCTTGACTACAAATACACATATGTACATACTGTGTATGAATGTATAATTAGACCCTGTACCCAAAGGGTAAAGGGTATATTAAGTTTGTGCAAATGTATGTAACAGGCAGAAGGAGGCGTGGCAGACCCCACAAAGTATACATATTCTTGATCAGCATGACGAGCTGAGTCGATATAGCCATGTCCGTCTGTCCGTCTGCCCGTCTGTCCGTCCGTCCGTCCGTCCGTCCGGATGAACACACAGATCTCAGCAACTGTAAGAGCTAGAGGAACCGTATTACCAGTGTAGATTCTCCTAATACTGACGCCATTAAAGTTTATTTTTTTAGCCACGCCCACCGCTCACGCAATTTGTATTTTAATTTTTGCACTGCCCTGCACTGTACAATTTGTTACCGATCCTGATTTCATCAAGATTAGTTAATTAGAAAGCGCACAATAAATACCCAAAGTTTACAGGCGCTAAATACAAGTAATCTGTTTATTTGCTCAAACAAACGGTAAATCGCTTGCGTTCGGTGGTTGATTTTTCTCGGAAGTGCCGCTGCAGCAGCCACTACCTTCATATACATATGTGTAAATGTGTGCCTTCAATATATTTATACTGTATTAGCTACTGGATGAAAAAGAATGATGTGGCCGAATGGTTACGACGTTCAACAGAAAGCATGAATATCTTGGGTTCGAATCCCAGACAGGACTCGGTGTAAATATTGTTATACCCTTGCAGAGGGTATTATAATTTTGACCAGAAGCTTGTAACGCAGTGAAGGAGACATTTCCGACCCTATAAAGTATATATATTCTTGATCAGCATCACCAGCCGAGTCGATCTAGCCATGTCCGTCTGTCTGTCCGTCTGTCGGTTGCTATGTAAACTAGTCCCTCAGTTTTAAAGCTATCGGCCTGAAACTTTGCACCAACCCTTCAATCTGTTGCAGGTATATAGTAGTATATAAGTCGGAACGGCCGGAATCGGAACACTACATCACATAGCTGCCTTAGGAACGATTGGGGAAAAGGGTTATATTTATAAATTTATTATTTATAAATTCGCCATTTTTGAAGCTATTTTTTTTATTTCTTAGGAAACTCCTATTAATGACCATTTTAATACATCTTGAAAGTTTCATTTAAATCGGACCACTATATCTTATAGCTGCCATAGGAACGATGGAAGAAAATGGGTCATTGAGCATAACTCTGGAGTTTTTCAAGACAATTAATTCATTCTTGAGAAATACAGGTTTCATAGAAATTAAAGCCGTTTTAGGAATTTAAAAACCATAGATCGGATTACTATATCCTATAGCTTCCATATAAACGATCAAACGGTTTGAAAGCAACTGGTCTGCAAGGGTATTCTAAGCTTCGGGTACCGAAGCTAGCCTTCCTTTCTTGTTTTTTTTTTTTTTTGGTGTTGATTACTTTGCGTATAACCAAATTTGTACAGGGCCTGTAACAGTCTGGAAACTCGACTCTACCGTTCTTACTTGTTCTATAGTGGTTTTAATACATTACATCACTATTTAAATAAATAACAATAATAATAATACATTTAGGAGCTTGGAAAATTGCATGACATTTGAATTATAATTAAAACCAAGAGACCCAGAGAAGAAAAATACTCAAACTAGATTACTTATGCCAGTTGCCAATTTAATTAAAACTTTCAAAATCGGCCTAGAACCCAATTAATTAATATTTGTAAAAAATATTTATTTTATTTAAATAGATTTAAAATTGTGGTGTTCGTGATATAAAAAAATGTATTTTTTGATAGTGAAATATTTATAAATTTGTAGAAATATATTTATTATTTTATTTCTATTGGTTTATTTTTATTTAGTTACATTTTTGTTGTTAAATAATACAGTTTATTGACAAGAATTATTAAAACATTTTTAGATGATTATTTATAATTTTATATAATTACTTTTTTAGTTGATTGAATACATTAATTATTTAANCTAGAAGCTGAATTTATATTTTTGAACAGTGTGAACTTACAAATATTATAATTGGTATAAATAATTTATTATACCCTTGCAGAGGGTATTATCATTTTGACCAGAAGTTTGTAACGCAGTGAAGGAGACGTCTCCGACCCTATAAAGTATATATATTCTTGATCAGCATCACCAGCCAAGTCGATCTAGCCATGTCCGTCTGTCTGTCCGTCTGTCTGTCCGTCTGTCTGTTGCTATGTAAACTAGTCTCTCAGTTTTAAAGCTATCGAGCTGAAACTTTGCACCGACCCTTCAATCTGTTGCAGGTAGTAAATAAGTCGGAACGGCCGGAATCGGAACACTACATTACATAGCTGCCATAGGAACGAATGGGAGAAAGTGTCATAAATTCGCCATTTTTAAAGATATTTTTTTTATTTCTTGTGAAACTTATATTAATAACTATTTTAACATATTCTGAAAGTTTCATTAAAATCGGACCACTATATCCTATAGCTGCCATAGGAACGATGGGAGAAAATGGGTCATTGAGCATAACTCTGGTGTTTTTTAAGACAATTAATTCATTCTTGAGAAATACAGTTTTCATAGGCATTAATGCCGTTTTAGAAAATTAAAAACCAAAAATCGGATTACTATTCCTATAGCTGCCATACAAACGATGGAACGGTTTGAAGGCATCTGGTCTGCAAGGGTATTCTAAGCTTCGGGTACCCGAAGCTAGCCTTCCTTTCTTGTTTTTCTTTAATTTTGCCTAAGTTAATTTATTGATTATTTTATATATTTTAGTTTCGTATACAGCCACATTACTTTAAACATGCAATATCTACATTGTTTAAATACAGACAGACAAAAAAGATGTTCATAATTTGTTACGAACTCAAGACAAACAAGAAAGGAAGCCTAGCTTCGGTACCCGAAGCTTAGAATACCCTTGCAGACCAGTTGCCTTAAACTGTTCGATCGTTTGTATGGCAGCTAAAGGATATAGTGATCCGACTTTTGGTTTTTGATTTTCTAAAAGGGATTTAATGTCTATGAATTGTCAAGAATGAATTAATTGTCTTGAAAAACACCAGAGTGATGCTCAATGACCCATTTTCTCCCATCGTTCCAATGGCAGCTACAGGATAAAGTGGTCCGATTTTGATAAAACTTTCAGGATATGTTAAAATTGCTATTAAAGAGAGTTTACCAAGAAATAAATAAATATCTTTAAAAATTGCGAAATTTTGGCATTTTTTCCCAATCGTTCCTATGGCAGCAATGTGATGTAGTATTCCTATTCCGGCCGTTCCGACTTATATACTACCTGCAACAGATTGAAGGGCCGGTGCAAAGTTTCAGGCCGATAGCTTTAAAACTGATATACTAGTTTACATAGCAACCGACAGACGGACAGACAGACAGACGGACATGGCTAGATCGACTCGGCTGGTGATGCTGATCAAGAATATATATACTTTATAGGGTCGGAAATGTCTCCTTCACTGCGTTACAAACTTCTGGTCAAAATAATAATACCCTCTGCAAGTTTTATCAAAATTGGACGACTATATCCTATAGCTGCCATAGGAACGATTGGAGAAAATGGGTCATTGAGCATAGCTCTGGTGTTTATCAAGAGAAAAACAGTTTTCATAGACATTAAGGCCTTTTTAGAAATTTAAAAACCCAAAAATCGGATTACTATATCCTATAGCTGCCATACAAACGATTGAACGGTTTGAAAGCAACTAGTCTGCAAGGGTATTTTAAGCTTCGGGTACCGAAGCTAGCCTTCCTTTCTTGTTTTTTATTATTATCAATTTAATTAGACTTTTTTTAAGCTATAAATTTAATAAAAACTTGAAGGTATAAATTTTAATCTCAAACTTAAATTACTCTGATATGTAAAGCGTTTAAGCGCTAAAAAAAAGCCGAGCCAGCTGACATGAATTGGAAATATTTTTGAGCTCCATTACGCTTGATATAATAATTTAAAAGATCAACAAAAAAGGCATCACGTGCTCACAAAAGTAAAAAAATGTTTAAAATCATTCCAGAACAAATCAGCAGTTGCAACCCGTTTAGGGTTAGGGGGGTTTGTTGTGTGTGTGTGTGTCGGAGGGGGGTTTGTTGTGTGGATAGAGAAACTCGATTGCAACGGCAGTCTAACTTGATCGAAATACAAATCACTCGCCGATGTCTGATGCCTGTCATAGCCTAAAAAACAGAAACGGGGCCAATGCACGCTCTTGTCGTCTGGTGTTTACAGTTTACCATGAAGCGATCGAGGCTTTTTATTAAATCAAGCTCACAGCCTGACTGCGGTTAATGACACCTTTGCAGCGATCAGTCGAGAGCGACTTGAAAATTCTGTCCAGTTGCGCAGGCAAAGTGTGAATTGCCAGATGCATGAGAATATTATTATTTGTAGGCTTATTGTAATTTGCATTTAATATTTAAATCAAATACCAACAACAAACTGCCACCCTCCTATCTCTTTGAAGTCGGAAAGTAGGTTTTCACGTCGTGGTATTCGAATTTAATCATTGTGAATCAAATAAAAATATAATTTGTGATCGTAAAGATGGTTTTATTGCGACGATATGTTAAAAGTGTTGTTTGGAGAGTTTTTGGAAAATTATTTAAACAGTTAATAAAACAAGTAAGAACGTTACAGTCGAGTTTTCCGACTTTTGAAGACCCTGTACCAATTTGGTTTTAAGCAAAATAAATCAAAAGGAACAAATAAAATAATCTTCAGCTGCGTCAGTATTAGGAAAATCTGCTTTGACAATATAGTTACTCTAGATCTTACAGTTGCTGAGATTCGTTCGTTCATCCGGACGGTCAGACGGACAAGGCTATATCAACTCAGCTCATCATGCTGATCAAGAATATATATAGTTTGTGGGGTCTGCCACGCCTCCTTCTGCCTGTTACATACATTTGCACAGACTTAATATACCCTTTACCCTTTGGGTACATGGTCTAAAAATGTTAAGTTAGTTTTAGAAGATGAATCGTTATTGCTGAAGCTATAGTTTTTTAGCTTAGTCACCTTCTCAAACAATGCCAAGCTTAATAATATGGAGTGGAACTCAATTTTAATTTGTACGTAGCGAGTCAACAATAAAATGGAATAATTATTAACATAATAGATCAAGGTAGTACAATAGAGTTAAAAAAATATTATTTTGAACTTTTCGGTGATTTTCGTGTGAGAAATAATGTTATTTATTATATTATACGTATATACTTTTGTAGAATACGTATTTAAAATTGTTTTGTTGTCCTGTAAAATATGTTATAAAGGTATAGTTCCCGCAATTTGAGTTGTAATGTTTGCACTGCACAGCAATGCACAATTTTCAAGCTAAAATCATTGTATAATTTACATGCAATTGGAGCTTTGATTACTACCGATCCTAAAAATTTAATCAAGATTGGTTAATTAGAAAGCGCACAATAAATACGCAATGTTTACAGCCGCTAACAACAAGCTTGCGGTCGGGGGTTGATTTTTCTAGGAAATTCCGCTTAGAACGCTTAGAATCTTCTTATATATGTGTATGAATGTGCGCATTATATGTATTTATTCTGTATTAGCTACTCGCTCCGATAAGTATATGGTGGTGCATTGGTTAGGACGTTTGACTGATAACACGGAGGTATCTGGTTCGAACCCCAGACCAGATTCAGTATTAATTTTTTGTTGTTCCTTTTCATTTATTTTGCTTATAGCCAAATTGGTACAGGGTCTTTAACAGTCGGGAAACTCGACTGTAACGTTCTTACTTGTTTTTATACCCTTGCAGAGGGTATTATAATTTTGACCAGAAGTTTGTAACGCAGTGAAGGAAACGTCTGCGACCCCATAAAGTATATTATTCTTGATCAGCATCACCAGCCGAGTCGATTTATCCATGTCCGTCTGTCTGTCTGTCCGTCTGTCTGTTGCTATGTAAACTAGTCCCTCAGTTTTAAAGCTATCGAACTGAAACTTTGCGCCGACCCTTTTATCTGTTGCAGGTAGTATATAAGTCGGAACGGCTGGAATCGTAAAATTATTTCACATAGCTGCCATAGGAACGATAGGGAAGCGTGCCATATATTCCCCAATATTTTATGTTTTTCTTAGGAAACTTGTATTAATGACTATTTTAACATATCCTAAAAGTTTTATCAAAACACTATATCCTATAGCTGCCATAGGAAAGATGAGAGAAAATGGGGACAATTAATTCATTCTTGCGAAATACAGTTTTTCATAGCCGTTAAAGCCGTTTTAGAAAATTAAAAACCAAAAATCGGATCACTATATCCTATAGCAGTCATACAAACGATCGAACGGATTGAGTGTAACTGGTCTGCAGGGGTATTCTAAGCTTCAGGTACCGAAGCTAGCCTTCCTTTCTTGTTATACCCTTGCAGAGGGTATTATAATTTTGACCAGAAGTTTGTAACGCAGTGAAGGAGACATTTCCGACCCTATAAAGTATATATATTCTTGATCAGCATCACCAGCCGAGTCGATCTAGCCATGTCCGTCTGTTTGTCCGTCTGTCTGTCTGTCCGTCTGTCGGTTGCTATGTAAACTAGTCCCTCAGTTTTGAAGCTATCGGGCTGAAACTTTGCACCAAACCTTCAATCTGTTGCAGGTAGTATATAAGTCGGAACGGCCGGAATCGGAACACAACATCACATAGCTGCCATATGAACGGTTGGGAAAAACTGCCATAACTTCGCCATTCTTAAATATATTTTATTTATTTCTTGGTAAACTCTTTTTAATAGCAATTTTAACATATCCTGAAAGTTTCATCAAAAGCGGACCACTATATCCTATAGCTGCCATAGGAACGATAGGGGAAAATGGGTCATTGAGCATAACTCTGGTGTTTTTCAAGCAAATTAATTCATTCTTGATAAAAACAGTTTTTATAGACATTAAAGCTTTTTTATAAATTTAAAAACCAAAAATCGGATCACTATATCCTATAGCTGCCATACAATCGATCGAACAGTTTTTAGGCAACTGGTCTGCAAGGGTATTCTAAGCTTCGGGTACCGAAGCTAGCCTTCCTTTCTTGTTTATTAATCATTTTAAGTTAGTTGCAGACAAAGTAGCTTGTAATTTTTTATTACTTACTTTACTTTAATTACTTTATTTGTTGTCTCATTAGTTTTAATTGCAAACTAGAGTTTTAAAGGGTCTTATAAAATGAATATGAAGGGATACTGAATAATGAATAATGGAGAAAACTTGTACATTAAATCTGATAATAAACAAAATAATATAACAGCACCAATTTGACTAATTGATTTGAAAAATTAATTAATAAACAAAAAACATTATTAATATACTGCTAAGACTAAAAATATAGAGTGGATAAAGCTTTAGCAATTTGATTATTTTGTTAATTATTACAAGTTTTCAACCTGGCCTCGCATTTTGTTGTATAACACGAATCAAGTAGAAATGGGCTTCACGCATAAAACGTGTAGGCATCAACAAATTATATTACACTGCTAACAGAAACAATAACAGAAAATCAGCAATGGAATGAATGCTATTTATTTTACCGCAACAGATTGACATTCAATTTCCGTTGGCGCAACTACCATTCCCATTTTGCACGTCATCTTGCGGACTTTAATGAGTGTTGAGCGCTTTTCAATTCAATCGTCGCCGAAAGCTATGAATGTTATATTTTTACGGCTTTATCCAAGGCACTCAATTGATCGATTGTCGTTGCTGGGTCTCACATGATCAGAGTTCAAACTGGAAAAGCTTTCTGAAAGTTTTGATTTTTATACCCTTGCAGAGGGTATTATAATTTTGACCAGAAGTTTGTAACGCAGTGAAGGAGATGTCTCCGACCCTATAAAGTATATATATTCTTGATCAGCATCACCAGCCGAGTCGATCTAACCATGTCCGTCTGTCTGTCTGTCCGTCTGTCGGTTGCTATGTTAACTAGTCCCTCAGTTTTAAAGCTATCGGACTGAAACTTTGCACTTACCCTTCTATCTGTTGCAGGTAGTATATAAGTCTTAAAACTGTTTGATTGTCAGCTATAGGATATAGTGATCCAATGTTTCGTTCTTAATTTTCTAAAACGGTTTTAGTCTCTATGAAAACTGTATTTCTCAAGAATGAATTAATTGTCTTGAAAAACACCAGAGCTATGCTCAATGACCCATTTTCTCCAATCGTTCCTATGGCGGCTATTAGATATAGTGATCCGATTTTGATCAAACTTTCAGGATATGTTAATTAATTAATATGTCATTGAATAGAGTTTCCTAAGAAATAAATAAAATATCTTTCAAAATGCAAATTTGTGGGACTTTTTCTCAATCGTTCCTATGGCAGCTAAGTGATGTAGTGTACCGATTCCGGCCATTCCAACTTACAATCTACCGGCAACAGAGTGAAGGGTCGGTGCAAAGTTTCAGCCCGATAGCTTTAAAACTGAGAGACTAGTTTACATAGCAACCGACAGACGGACAGACAGACGGACATGGCTAGATCGACTCGGTTGGTCAAGCTGATCAAGAATAAATATACTTTATAAGGTCGGAGACGTCCCCTTCGCTGCGTTTCAAACTTCTGGTAAAAATTATAATACGCTCTGCAAGGGTATTAAAAAATAATATATGTGGTACGAGGATTGTTACATAGGTACTCTCTACCGCAAGCGATAGTTATTCCGTTATTTGAAAACTATAAATAGATAGCTTTTTGTTTGCGATTGTATATTTAAAATTGTGCAATTTAATCATAAAAACATATATGTACAAATTGAGGGGGAGGGGCCGTGGCATTTACGCAAACTTAATATACCCTTAGCAGTTTGGGTCTTAAAGAACATATGTCTTGAGTAACATAAAATTGGTTAGTCATGGCTCAAGGAATGTATTTATTGGAAGGGGAATGTTTGGGTACAACTCTAGGACATTTACTATGTCCTATGTCTATTTACAATTTATAATTAACATGTTTATAAAATAAATAAATATACTATCAGATATATTCTATGCTATTTCCGTCGAATTTTAAACTCAACTTTAATGAGAGGGGCTGATGCTGGGAAGGGTAGTTGAAAGACGTAAAAACATTTAATAGGATACCTTATTATTCCTTATAATAGCAAAAAGTTTTTTTGCACCTTAAATTTTTTTTAATTATTCAAAACGGTACAAAACTGAACACGAATTTGATTTCACAAAATTCTAGACAAAGGTGAACATATTTTCCAGGGCTTTATATTTGTATAATATATTTGTATTTTTAATTGTTTATTTATTGTACAAGCATACAATATAATTAAATTTGTTAAACTTTTCTTTGCTGGTATATAGCTTAAATCTGTACATTTAAAATCAATTATAAATCTACCGAAACGATTTTACAGAGCTGTACAACTATACATAAGATACAAATATGATTTATATTATTCCGGAACGGACTAGGGATATTCTACTAAGAAGTTGTTAATCGCTGAAGAAAGTCTTAAAAGCCTAAAAGTATGCTTAGAATGGGGAACTTTAGTCAAATCTCTTTGCCACCACACCCCCTGCCCTCTTGACGACTGCTCACCTGTAGAGGGAATGTGGCCTCAATTTCCAGAAGAGCTTATCGTTCAAAGCGTTAAGTAAACTCGGGCAGACAAACGCGGCTACATGTATCGCGGCTACATGTATCGCTGTGAATGCGGAGTTTTGTGTGCACGTTGCAAGTTTAAAAAGATTCCATTACTCCAGCAACAACAATGGGCAAGGCTTGTGCAGGTGTCACAATACATCAACAGTTTACAATGGAACAACAAGATCATGAAGGACTGAAAAAAAACTATGCTTTTACATTAATGCAAAATATATTTTTAGACCCTGTACCCAAAGGGTAAAGGGTATATTAAGTTTGTGCAAATGTATGTAACAGGCAGAAGGAGGCGTGGCAGACCCCACAAAGTATATATATTCTTGATCAGCATGACGAGCTGAGTCGATATAGCCATGTCCGTCTGTCCGTCCGTCCGGATGAACACACGGATCTCAGCAACTGTAAGAGCCAGAGGAACCATATTACCAGTGTAGATTCTCCTAATATTGAGTCAATTAGAGTTTATTTTTTTAAGTCAGCGCCACGCCCACCGCCCCCGCAATTTGTATTTGAATTTTTGCACTGCCCTGCACTACGCAATTGGAGCATAGATTTCTACCGATCCTGAAAATTTCATCAAGATTGGTTAATTAGAAAGCGCACAATAAATACCCAAAGTTTACAGGCCCTAACCACAAGCAATCTATTTATTTGCTCAAACAAACGGTAAATCGCTTGCGTTCGGTGGTTGATTTTTCTCGGAAGTGCCGCTGCAGCTGCGCTGCCACTACCTTCGTATACATATGTATGAATGTGCGTCTTCAATATATTTATACTGTATTAGCTGCCGGTTCAAAAAGTTTGGGTTTGTCGAATGGTTACGACGTTCGACTTAAAACGCGAAGATCTTGGGTTCGAATCCCAGACCGGACTCGGTGTGAATATATATATATTTTTTTTTTAATTTTTTATTTTTTTTGCTTATAACCAAATTTGTACAGGGTCTGTAACAGTCGGGAAACTCGACTGTAACGTTTTTACTTGTACATACATAAGTTTTATTGATAATCTATAAAACAACCAAAAAAAACTGATCCCTTTTATTATTTTTTTTTTTTCATAATATATGTAAGAAGTATAATATACTTAGTGTCAAACTTGTTGACATATTTTAAAATCCATATTTTTGAAAATCCTTATATTTTGAAGTTACAAAAAAACGAAATCAGCTGGTGTTTTATAATTACAAGTTAAATAAACTGCTTAATTAAATTATGCAAAACTATTATACTAAGAAAAAAAACATATTAACGATAGCCATAAATTAAGAGTATTGAAAATTTTTTTCAATATTAAACTGATAATATTCCGGACTCATCTTCCTACCTGTCCCACCGTGTCCAAGAGAGAGGGAGTTTGTCAATGGAGAGAATAAAAGAGAGAAAGAGCGCGCGAGAGAGGCGAAAACTGTCGCGAAATCTTTGCGCTCTCTGCACTTGCGTTTGGGAGTAATCATGCGCGATCGATCAGCGGGGTTTCGCTCAACTGCCTCTATTCCCCTCTTCCTCCTCTTTATCACTGGCGTAAAGATGGGTTCATTCATTTTGTGAATAAGTCGAGAGAAGTCGGTAGTTCTCTAAGCAACTCACTTTTATCACACACGCGTACATACGTACGCGGGCACACCACACCAAAAAAAAAACTATTTCAACTATAGAAAATTTGTGAACAAAATGCTAATGTATATTGGAATTAACTAAGAAAAATTCAGGTTTATTCCCTAAACTAATTTCTCCAAATTTACAACATTCTGTTGTTGAAATGTTATTAATTATTTCTAAAAATCTTTAAATAAACCATAAAAGTCTATTTTATACGTTGGAATACCAAATTATTTTATACAGGGATTATAAAATGTAGTTAGTGTTGGATATATTATACAAAAATTAAAATTTTTTTCTCAATAATTTTGATTTTAAATGATAAAATACTTAAAATATTACAAAAACAAATTTCAGAAATATTTGATTTAAAATCCTTATTTAAACAACAATTTTTCTTATTTAGTAATAAGTTTTCACCATTTGAATCAATCAGTTGAATAGTTGAATAGAACAATCAGTTGAATAGTCTTTTTTTGAGTGCAGAAATTTGGGGAGAGACCCACCAAATTGAGAGCCTGGGCATCAGAGCCCGAGATATGTATTGTGGGCCACTTCATTTGCCGATAAAACGTCAAGCTGTCTCCACACGCTCTGCGCTCAACGGAGCAACAGCACCGCTCACGAATTTCTGTACCAGCCACACGCACGTTCCCCAAAAAAAAAGCCACAATATACGAACGTATTTATTTTTCCTTAACAGAGTATATAACTAATTAAAGCCTTGTTACAACACAAGCGGTTTTTGATTCGATTCAATTCGATTACAAAAAAAGACAGATAGACAGAAAGACAGGGGAAGTAATAACAAGATGTGCCGCTGTTGTCAAAAGTGAGTAAGCTTTTTTTCCACTTTGTTGTTTTTGGCTTAAGTATTTCCTAGGTTTACTGCTTTGTTGGACAACAATTACTTGACTAGCATTCCGAATTACGTTTTTCATTTCTTCTTCAATTCTTCTCCTCATCAACCCCTAAAACTCTAGCTGTTGGGAAGATTTCTACTGGAATTGCTTTGAAGAGCGTTTTTGCTACGACGAATCAATCGGTAAGTTTTTGGGTTTGTTGTTGCTTTAATTGGGCAGTTGACGGTTACCTGAGTGAGTACATGACCCATTTTCTCCCATCGTTCATATGTCAGCAGTAGGATATAGTGGACCGATTTTAATAATACTTTCAGGAAATGTTAAAATATTTATTAAATAATGCTGTCGAAAGATTGAATTAATTATCTCTAAAAAGGGCGAATTTATGACACTTTTTCCCAACCGTTCCTAAAGCAGCTATGTGATGTAGTGTTCTGACTCCGGCCGATTCAACTTATATACTACCTGCAATAGATTGAAGGGTCGGTGTGAAGTTTCAGCCCGATAGCTTTAAAACTGAGAGACTAGTTTATATGGCAACCGACAGACGGACAGACAGATGGACATGGCTAGATCGACTGGGCTGGTGATGCTGATCAAGAAAATATATACTTTATAGGGCCGGAGACGGCTCCATCACTGCGTTACAAACTTCTGGTCAAAATTAAAATACCCTCTGCAAGGACATAATAATACATTCGTTAGCTACATGATGTCTATTTAGAACCTGTACGCAAAGGATAAAGGGGTATTAAGTTTCTGCAAATGTATATTACAGCCACAAGGAGGCGTGGGAGACACAAAGTATATATATTTTTAATCAGTACGACGAGTCCGCCAGTCCAACCGTCCGGATGAACACACGGATCTCAGAAACTGGAAGAGCTAGAGGAACCGTATTATTAGTTTAGATTCTCCAAGTACTGACGCAGATCCAGTTTATTTATTTTTGTCGGTGCCACCCTCACCGGCCCCTCAATTGTATTTTTGCACTGCACTACACTGCACAATTTGCAAGCTAGAGTTCCTTTTCTCACGACCCCGAAAATTTCATCAAGTTTGGTTAATTACAAAGCGCACTAAAAATTTGCAAAGTTTTCAACAAGCTTACTGTTTCTTTGTTCAAATAATTGGTCGGGAGTTTGAGTTCCCTTGCAAAACTTTTTCTTATTTTTATACCCTTGCAGAGGGTATTATAATTTAGTATATTTTGTATATTCTTGATCAGCATCACCAGCCGAGTCGATCTAGCCATGTCCGTCTGTCTGTCTGTCTGTCCTGTCGGGCTGAAACTTTGCACCGACCCTTCTATCTGTTGCAGGTAGTATATAAGTCGGAACGGCCGGAATCGGAACACTACATCACATAGCTGCCATAGGAACGATTGTAAAAAAGTGCTATAAACTCGCCATTTTTAAAGATATTTTATTTATTTCTTAGGAAATTTCTATTAATGACAATTTTAACACATCCTAAAAGTTTAATCAAAATCGAACTACTATTTCCTATAGCTGCCATAGGAACGATGTGAGAAAATTGGTCATTGAGCATAACTCTGGTGTTTTTCAAGACAAATAATTCATTCTTGAGAATTCATAGAAATTCATTAAATCCCGTTTAGAAAATCAAAAACCAAAAGTCGGTTCACTATATTCTTTAGCTGCCATTCAAACGATCGAACAGCTTTAAGGCAACTGGTTTGCAAGGGTATTCTAAGCTTTGGGTACCGAAGCTAGCCTTCCTTTCTTGTTTTTGTTCAGTTTTGCTTTTTAGACCCAGTACCCAAAGGGTAGAGGGTATATTAAGTTTGTGCAAATGTATGTAACAGGCAGAAGGAGTCGTGGCAGACCCCACAAAGTATACATATTCTTGATCAGCATGACGAGCTACGATATAGCCATATCCGTCTGCCCGTCCGTCCGTCCGTCCGGATGAACACACAGATCTCAGCAACTGTAAGAGCTAGAGGAACCGTATTACCAGTGTAGATTCTCCTAATACTGACGCCATTAAAGTTTATTTTTTTAGTCGGCGCCACGCCCACCGCCCCCTCAATTTGTATTTTAATTTTTGCAATGCCCTGCACTGCACAATTTTTTACCGATCCTGAAAATTTCATCAAGATTGGTTAATTAGAAAGCGCACAATAAATACCCAAAGTTTACAGGCCCTAACCACAAGCAATCTATTTATTTGCTCAAACAAACGGTAAATCGCTTGCGTTCGGTGGTTGATTTTTCTCGGAAGTGCCGCTGCAGCTGCGCTGCCACTACCTTCGTATACATATGTATGAATGTGCGTCTTCAATATATTTATACTGTATTAGCTGCCGGTTCAAAAAGTTTGGGTTTGTCGAATGGTTACGACGTTCGACTTAAAACGCGAAGATCTTGGGTTCGAATCCCAGACCGGACTCGGTGTGAATATATATATTTTTATTTTTTATTTTTTTTTGCTTATAACCAAATTTGTACAGGGTCTGTAACAGTCGGGAAACTCGACTGTAACGTTCTTACTTGTTTTAAATTATGCTTATTATAAATTTGTTTTTTTTTTTTGGATTATTTCCATATTATTTGTTACGAAATTCTGCAAAACAGAGTTGTTCAAGTTGAGTTTTCTAGAGAGTGCCGTTGAGAACGCACGACCTTTATATACTGGCTATATACACGGAGGTGCCTGGTTCGATGCTATTAAATTATTTGAAAAATTATTTATATAAAAGTAACGAAAAATACATATATGTATGTACAATGTGTATAAATATTTTTTATAATTTTCTTTCTTATTCTTCTTCTAGCTAACTACAACCCAGAGGACGACGAGGACTATTTGGCTGCCCAAAAAAATGGACAGATCATTGGACGCCTTCAGCCGGCAGCGTTGGATAATAATAATTCGTTGACGGTGCCCCAACCGATTTGCGATCAGCCACAAATGCGCCAGGGAAACTCAGGCCTAGGCCTGAGCCTAATGAGGTACTAATTGATAGATCAAACCAAAGCTAAAGTTCGCTTTTCGCACATTGTTGGGCAAGCAAACGATTAGCGATTAATTGGCAAGATCGTGATGGCTCAGCAGTTGGTATTATTAATTTACATACGTATTATTCCGTCTTTTCCATTCCTATTTGCTCTTTGCTCTATTTTAGCGCCAAGATCCATGAGGAGGACTATCGCCGGGAGACACAAATCAATGTTCCCAATTTGGGGCCGGAAATATTGGCTGTCTTCGCTAACTCGCAAATCTTCCAGGACCATCAGCCCACCAAGCTGAACAGGATCAGCACAAAGACATATTTGGCCGGCATTCACTCACCCAACCGTGAGATGCCGACAACTCCAAGACTTAGTGATCAGGATCGATTGCTACGACGTCTGGAAGGTAATGAAGGCTCAAGTGGTGCGCACACCCCACTTTTGGGTGGTGCGGGTAACGGTAAAAGCAGCGGAAAGAGCACCCGCAGCAGCAGCATCGTGAGCAGTGGTGTGCCCAAGGTCAAGTTCTATCTGAGTTAAGCTTTTCCCGGGCTTTGAAGTTCAATAGGTACTTGCAGTATTTGTGCCAAAGATAGAGATACTTTCGCGACCCATATATAAACACAGGCACATGTGCATGAGAGGCAAGAAGGTGACCAATATCGCAAAAATTTGACTTAATATTATTAAATAATTAGCTGAAATTGTGACCAATAACACACAGACATGCCGACACACAACGATAAACATTCGATAGAGTATTTAAGTTTTTTATAGACTTGTAAACACCCCTACTTTAGCAAACTTAAACATATCCTAATTAAGGACCTTGTAAATTGATTATTTTTAAGTAATAACGTCTAAGCCAGTTCAAGTATTTATAAAGTTATCCAATCAATTCTACTGGATTTCACTGTAGTGATGAAAATGAGCGCGAACGGTGTATGTCAAGCTAAAATGATTGGTGATTACTGAGTAGTATAAATAATAATATTCTCACGGTTTATTTATACTCAATACCATTATCCTAGGATACAATATTCTGTATTTAAAAAATTGCAGTTTGCATGAAATGTCTTTCTATTATCAAGTTAGGGCTCTGACTCATTTTTACAAGTGAGTTTCAAAAGCAATTCGCGGACTTTAAGCAATTGCTTTATTTTCCAAGTTAGCATTAGTCAACAGTTTCGTACAAAATTTTACAACAAAAAAGTTAACACTGAATCAGATAGAAATATGTACTTGGAAATAAAATCCACAATAGAAAGTAATGTTAAGAAATCGTGTAAACGAAGACGAAGAGAACACAATTAGAGAGGGAAATTCTAAAACCATATATAAAAATATTAATAAAAGTTAATTATTTTATCAAGAAATTACTATAATTTCCATTAATACCATTTGCCTTACAAAATTTATTTATCTAACCCTGAAATACGGAAGACCGGAAAAATAATAAATCTGGATTGGAGACTACATTTAATTATCAAAATTGTCTTCATCTGACGCATGCCGCACATAACGCTACTGGTTCCATTTGGCTTCACGACATTTATTTGTTATCACATCAGGGAAGGGAAAAAAAAACACAATTGTTGAGGATTTTATGGGGCTGACCGGCTGATTTATCGTATTTTTTGCAAATCGCTGTTTCAGACTTTTGTACTCCTCAAATCCATCCCATACATTGAGAACGAACCGTACCCCAATTAGTCCCATTTCGATTCCCTTATCGATGCCATATAAAAATGTTAACAACAAATAAAGTCTGATCGAATATGAACAAATGCCAACTTTTTCTGGCTTCCCTTCAGTGAGATAGGCTGAAATTCAAACAGACATAGATAAGAAACTAAACCTGCTAATCAGTTTTTGCTTGTCTGCGATCGATTTATTCCAGCGTTTTTCCTCAACTTTATCAACTTTACCAAAACGGCAAAAAAACCGTAAAATGTTAAGTGCACAAGGGATTGCCAATCATTGTTCACATTCTTTTTCATATTTTTAGACCCTGTATGCAAAGGGTAAAGGGTATATTAAGTTTGTGCAAATGTATGTAACAGGCAGAAGGAGGCGTGGCAGACCCCACAAAGTATATATATTCTTGATCACCATGACGAGCTGAGTCGTTATAGCCATGTCCGTCTGTCCGTCTGTCCGTCCGTCCGTCTGTCCGTCTGTCCGTCCGAATGAACACACAGATCTCAGCAACTGTAAGAGCTAGAAGAACCTTATTACCAGTGTAGATTCTCCTAATACTGAGTCAATTAGAGTTTATTTTTTTTTAGTCGACGCCACGCCCACCGCCCCCGCAATTCGTATTTGAATTTTTGCACTGCCCTGCACTGCACAATTTTTTTAAAAATACACATGCAATTGGAGCATTGATTTCTACCGATCCTGAAATTTTCATCAAGATTGGTTAATTAGAAAGCGCACAATAAATAATCTGTTTATTTGCGCAAACAAACGGTAAATCGCTTGCGTTCGGTGGTTGATTTTTCTCGGAAGTGCCGCTGCAGCTGTGCTGCCACTACCTTTGTATACATATGTATGAATGTGCGTCTTCAATATATTTATACTGTATTAGCTGCCGGTTCAAAAAGTTTGGGTTTGTCGAATGGTTACGACGTTCGACTTAAAACGCGAAGATCTTGGGTTCGAATCCCAGACCGGACTCGGTGTGAATATATATATTTTTATTTTTTTTGCTTATAACCAAATTTGTACAGGGTCTGTAACAGTCGGGAAACTCGACTGTAACGTTCTTACTTGTTTTATGAATGTGTATATTTGTAGTGTATTAGCTATTTGCTTCTAAATGTAATTGGTGGTACCATATTTAGGTCGTCTGGCTCATGATACAGAGGTCCCTGGTTCCAATCCCAGACTCGGTAGTTATATTTTGCATTTTTTTTCATTCATGGTTTATTTAGCTTATAGGTAAATTGGTACAGGGTATTTACAGGTCGGGAAACAGGACAACAGGAAACAGGCAATGTTCTTACTTTCTTTACAATGGTTACTATATTTTCTGAACTGATAAAGAAATCGTGCAGTATGGATCATTTAAAGATTGAAATTAAATTTATCTCCTTGACTAAGTTGGTTAGTCAGATCGGTAGACTTAAAGAATTATACAAAAATGAAATTATTTGAATTATCAAATGTTAAATTTGTTAAATAATATTACGTATATTACGTATATATGTATATGTACATATATATATAGAAAAATATATTTTTAAAAATAAAAGAACAGCTAGAACAAATTTAATACCTGTAGAACGACTCAAATGTTTTTACTTTGGACTTTTACGAATGAAATATACCATCTCGCCATATCTGTCACAAACTCAACCTTATCTTGTATGCGATTTTCTTGGCATCTGCCTGTCAAGTTATTTTAAGCTCTATCACTCTTGCTAAAAATATTATGTGTTCACAAAGATAAAAAAACCAACTACATTTTGCAAATAAAGGGATTGCATATTTTCCTAAGAACTTATTTCATTACGAATTATGTACTTTAACTTATAGTTTTAGGGATTTCTTTAATACCCTTGAATAAAAATAATAAGAATAAATTATATAAATAAAAACTATAAATTATAGGCATATGGTTCCATCCCAATTATTTGGATTCACTTTTACTAAAATAACTCCCCCTTTCTCTTGCAGGGGATGCCACAGATTCGAAGGCGGGATCGTCGGAGAAGCGAATCACATTCACCCTCGCCCCCAGCTCACCCGAGTGTTCGCCCTCGGGCAGCCAAACTACCCTCAGCCCCAATAAGTTCGAGGCCATTGCCGAGGATGACAAGGCCGAGGAGGAGGAGGCGGAGAACGAAGTGGCGATTGAGGAGGTGGTGCTGCGACCTCGACTCATCGACCGCCATCCGCACCTGCTGGCCAATCCGAGTGACCTAATGACCACCCCGAAACGCATCCTGCGAACTGCCAAAAGTGTTCCCCACATGAATGTGCGATCGGCGGCTAGTGAAACGGATATATTCTCGATCAGTGGCACTGTTACCGGAAGCAGCCAGATCAGCATGACGCCGGAGGTGCCCTCGATATCGTTCAGCAATCTGCCTAAGAACTACGAGGACACACCCACCATCGATAAGTACAGGGTCTCGCAGAGCCTTTACTCCATCCAGACCGCCAATGCGGCGCGGGCCACTCAAGATGATTACTCGATGCCACGCTACTTCCGCCGTTCGGCGATGCTCATGACCCAGAGTTCGGACGTGCTGCCCGGTTCAGTGGTTTCCATGTCGCCATCGATGGCCTCCTTGTCCGCTTCTCCTGGATCATCCAAGGAAGAAATCCGGCGTCCCGAAAAAGAGAAGAACAAGAGACTTCAAATTCTGCGCGGAAATCTGCCGCCACTGCTCATTCATTCCGTATCCTTTAAACGCAATCGTGATGAGGCCAAGCAGATGGACTAGAGGACCTCCAAATTGAAATACTTACAAACCCACTTAAACTCTGTTTTCACTGTCTTGGTTGTATTGTGTGGTTAAGCGTTTTCTGTATTATTTGTTAAGCTATGACCTTGTTCCCTCCACTCACTCACTATTTGGATGAACTTAATTTACCCGTATCATTGATATTACAAATAAATTGTATTTTATTTCAACACATGTTTATACTGTGCAATTATAAGGGAAGAGATTCGCTGGTCTTTGCTGTGTACCCTTTATTAGTTCCGAATATTTTGTTTCGGTCGTCATACAAGTTTTTTAAATATCTATTCAACTATATCACCTACATTCAACAACAAAAAAATAAAAAAATCCCGTTAACTAATAAAGACAAAACAAATCTCTCCGAAGGGGAACTGAACCCCGGTCTCCCGCGTGACAGGCGGGGAAACTAACCACTATACTATCGAGGATTTTTCGACTTTGACGACAAAATGCTTTTTGGTTCTTCACTTCTTGTTAGCTTATCATTATTTCAATTCCATTTGTTTCGGAATTTCTCACTCCAAAACTTATGGAAACAGGCAACGGCTGAATGGAAATAAGTATTCTGGCATCATCCTCTAAACGTCCTCGATAGTATAGTGGTTAGTATCCCCGCCTGTCACGCGGGAGACCGGGGTTCAATTCCCCGTCGGGGAGATGTGGAATTCTTTTTGCATCTTTCCATACATTTAAACACAGCAATAGTCTCGAATATCAAAAATCGTATAAACCTTTGTTAACGCTTGCAGAGGGTATAATTATTTTGACCAGAAGTTTGCAACGCAGTAAAGGAGACATCTCCGACCCCATAGAGTGTATATATTTTTGATCAGCATCACCAGCCGAACCGATCTAGCCATGCCCGTCCGTCTGTCTGTCCGTTTGTCAGTTTCTACTCAAACTAGTCTCTCAGTTTTAAGGCCATCGGGCGGAAATTTTACTCAAGCTATCTTTCTGTTGCATGTAGTTATACATAAGTCGGAACGGCCGGAATCGGAACACTACATCACATAGGAACAATTGGAAAAAAGGTCGTTAATTCGAAATTTTTTAAATAAATATGTTAACCTATCCTGAAAGTCATCAAAATCGGATCAGTATATCCTAAGCTACCATAGGAACGATGTGATAAAAGGTGTCATTGAGCATAACTCTGGTGTTTTCAAGACAATTATTTCATTCTTCGAAAATATATGTAGTTTTCATAGGCATAGGGCAATAATTCGCTTTTGGTGGTCGATTTATATAAGATTTAGATTATCATCCAAAATTATTTTTATTACTTTCATAGATTACACGAAGGTTCTCCATTTTCTACGGTTCAAATCAGGTTAATTAACCTGAAATTTTGCCGTTGTTGTACCATGTCCAAAGTAGTTATTTTCTCAGACGGTTTGCACTTAATTTATTTACTTTGAAGAAATTTAAAACTGTTCTGAAGCTTTCTGGTGTGATTAGTTCATTCTAGCTCTTATAAACAAGTCGATTTAACAGCAAAGTTGGTATTAAACAGTTTTTTTCCTGTGTTTCTTGTTTGGAAACATAATCGATTATTTACCCCATCTGAGTATAGGTATTACCTTCTAGTATTAGCTACTAAAATTGATAACTGTTCAATATTTATATGCATTCCACGACGCATAGCATTCAATATTTACTTCGTATTAAGTTTGTGCAAAATTATGTAACAGACAGAAGGAGGCATGGCAGACCCTACAAAGTATATATATTCTTGATCAGCATGATGAGCTGAGTCAATATAGCCATGTCCGTCTGACCGTCTGTCCGTCCGGATGAACGAACGGATCTCAGCAACTGTAAGAGGTAGAGTAACTATATTGTCAAAGTAGATTTTCCTTATACTGACGCAGCTGAAGTTTATATTTTTTTTCGGTGACACGCCTACCGTCCCACAAATTTTATTTTATTGTTTGCAAGTCGGGAAACTCGACTGTCATGTTCTGACTTGTTTTATATTTTTACTTGCAACGCAAATACTAACATCGTATTAATTTCATACAATTCTATTAATTTCTCTAAATTTAACGGTTTTTTAGAAATCGATGGCAGATTATCGGTGTACATTTTTCAATTTCGCGGCTTAAATTACATCGATGATTATTTATCAAAACATGTCATTTTTATCTGGCAACGCCATTCATTTCCGATTGCTAAATCGCCTTATATTTGTGAACGATTGTAAGTGTTTATTTCTGGTTGGTTTTTGTTGTTGTTGTGTACCGCTCAACATAATTAAATACAAGTACATCTTAAAATATATTTTTAAATATATTCCTATATGCGGGGAGTGTCAATCAATTGTTACAAAACTGCCGACAAAAACAGAGAGTGTGTTTATTGAGAGAACTTGTGAATAGAAAGGGATCAAATGAGGTAACTAAGTGCACGGCAGAGTTGCCAGGTAATCTTTAGGTACTGCAGAAAAGCGGTACAATTCAAATATATTTTTTGCGGGTGCTTACACATTTCCTGGGACAATCAAGAATCGAATACGATATTTTTGATTTATCATTTTTGTATGGTTATTTTGATATTTTTTTTGTTTATTTCCATCAAGCACGTGCAGTCGAATTGAGATTATTCTCTGGAAAAACACTTCTACGCAAGCGCCCTTGATAAGCGCAGTCTCACCCGCACCCAGCTGAGAGTGGAACTGTGGACCTGGAATATCTCTGCGTTATTTTTCTCATTGGCTCCGAAAACTGCTTTCGGACCGCTTTCGGGGTTCAACTAGCACTGCGTGAAGGCGCTGTTGTCTAACAGTTTATGACTATCTAGCTTCTTGACTCTCGTCTGTCTGCAAAATTTCTGTTAATGCGTACGAAGAAGGCGACAGCTGCTCTCCGCCATCTGAGAGAGCAAGCGCGAATTCAAATTAAAGCCTCTCGCAGAGAGGAGCTACACTAGAAAAAATAATGCCCTACAGATTTTGAATAGAATTTGGATCCACTTTCCTTTTTATTTGGCTCTCAGTAAATGTTAACCGTTGTTTTAACGTTTTTTTTTCCCAGTGCAGTTATATAAATAACATTAGCTTGACGGATTAAGATGGCCTGGATTCGAACAATCGGGTTTAATCAGGGTTCATGAGAACGGGTAGAAAATTGGATACGAAAAGCGAAAGAGAGAGAATCAGAAAAGCCGAGGAGAGGAAAAAATTATCACGCAGCCAGCAGCGGCACTGGCACTAGAGTCACTTCTGCTTCGACTATCCATCTATCTTTCCTGTTCACTCTCTTCTCAACTTTTTAACGCGGCGGAACGAGAAATAATTACGGAGTATCCGAGCATTTTCTTACGCAAATTTTTTTGACCGGAGTTATAAAACTGTCGTTACTAGTGTCGCAGGGTGTTGAAAATAATAAAAATAAATAAGAACAAATTCTGATATCAAAAGTATCGAAGGGGAAAAAAACATAACGAGATGTTGTTTGTTTACCTGTAAAAAGGATATATTTTCAAAAATTTTCGGCCATTGCCGTGGGATATATCTTCAGTTCAGTCCGGGCTGATAAACAAATATATAATCACCGGCTAATTTTTCGCGCAATTGTGAAAGGTTCTTGGTGCATTGTGTACATGCATTAATTTATTTATGAGTACTTGCCCAATTTACTGCGGCAAACATGTGCAAGTGTGTGTGAGTGTGCGCAAACATAATACCATAATACAGCCGCTAATTGGAAAATAAACATAAAAACCAAATTCAATAATATATAATATAATACAACTTCTAGCCAAAGCAAGACAAAAAGTTTAAGCCGCAGCAAAGCCAACAACAACTTACAAAATGGGAAATTTTTCCAGATATTTTTCATTGATTTTTCGTCTGCCCAAAGAGAGTGCGATAGGGGAGTGGAGGATATAAAGAGAGAGCCCCTTTTGTCCTCTGTTTTGTATACGGTTGGAAATGGAACGCCTTTCCCCTCGTTCTCTCTCTTACACTCTCCGGCCACACCAACACCACCGTGGATTATCCTTTTTTATATTTGTTTATTTCGTCGTTCTCTATTTACTGGCCACTTTTTGTGCTCACCATTCGTTTCGGTGCATTTCATTCTCGCGGCGTTTCAAATTGGCCGCACAAGAGAGAACGAGCGAGAGCAGAGGGGAGAGAGCAGTTTCATGCCCCTATGTAAATCGCTCTCACACACCCCCTGCGAATGTTTTTTTCTTTGCCTTATTCGTGGCCATTCGCATCTCTCTGCAGTCGTTGTCCCTTGTAGTTGCCAACCAAAAACAATTAAAAAAATTCGGTTCGGTATTTTAAAAAATAACACAAATACAAATGTTTGGATATATATTTTCACCACGGCTTAAACTTTTTATGGTTTTGAAGTTTGTCTTACGCAGTTTTTATTATTTCCCCCACAGTATTTGAAGCCACATTCTAAAAAGAAACCGAGGCAAATATGCTTTGAAAGAAAACCAAAAGGAAAAGCATCCATTGCATACTTATCGCATGAAAAGCTATAAAGTGCGTTTGATCCGTTAATAGATTTTTTTTATATCCGTCGCGTCGCGTTGTTTCCTTGCCCGGCCTCCCAGCGCTTCCGTTTATGACTATCCATTTGTAATCGCACGTAAGTGCCCCTGTGTGTGTGCGTGCGTGTGTCTCTGTCTCTCCTGTACATATGTACAATATTTGTCGTCGTCGTCATCATCGTTGTTGTTGTTGCTGTTATCTTATTAAGCTTCGTTCGCTGACATTTATCTGCGCATAAAGTAAATATAAAGAATTTGTGTTCTTCGGTGTTGTCTCGTGTAAATGTCTATAATTTGTTTAAGTACGACAAGCGATCCGTGAGAATTAAAAATATCCGGCCGCAGTTCAATTTCACCACTACCGATATTCAACAAATCTGATACTGAGTTATATGAGTATGTGTGCAATCAATATATCAACAACATCAGCGACTACGTTTTCAATAAATCAATCAATCAACGCCATTGGGAAGGAGAAACTAAATTAGCCTCGAGGAGTAACTCAAAATCCGTTTTTAAAATTTCGTAATCTTCAAAGTGCAAAACGATGAGAAAATGTTAAATACGGTATGATTCCAGAGGAATACCTATTAAGACACATTTAATTGGGCATTGAAAAGGTTAGTTTAAATTATTTTCCAATTCAAAAATATTTGAGTATTTACCCATAAACGAATATTACAGTTTTGTAAAAATCGCACCTATTATGTTCTTGCAGTAGGGTTAAAAAACCTTTTTCTGATTATTATTATTTTTTTTTAAATAAAGTTTTTAGCTTTTATTAAGAAAATTATGTCAAACTACATTTTCAGCTTTCCATACATATTACTCAAATGCCACAATGCCAAATAGCCATTCTTCTACAAATAATAATTGTTATTTAGCTGAAATTGAAATGCAATTTTCCGGAATCTTAAATCATGACACTTCTTATTGAGACAACGGAATAATTGCATGATGATAATTTTCCAGCTCGATTGATTATCCCGGAATATGCAAACGTTAATTAGCTGGAAAATAATTCATTGGAATTCTGACACTTAGCACTCGGTGCACACATCTCGGCTATTGGAATTTCAAATCTAACTCGAACGATGTTATCTTGTTATCTCCCCTCCTCAACTTTTATTGTTTTGGCTTTGACCGGGTTTTAAAGCTAGGCAATCTATATTTGGTACACGTATTGTCCCTTCCGCACATTGGTGGAAAAGGACCGATCTTGGGAGGGGGGAACTACAGTAGTTTCGATATTTGCGTACGCCACACATGCCGGATCGGGTGCGAATGAATCGGGAATAGGTCTAGACTCATTAGGAGGAATCGAAAACAGGGAGCTATGCATTTGGCAGACAGAGAACCAACGAATACGAGCACAGACTTGAATTTACAAAGCAGGAGATGGGGAACTGAGCTCAGGCACAGATACCGAACATCAATTTCCATTTGAAATGTAAACAAAGCATGCTGATACCCGAACAGTGGTACGAAGGACGGAATATATTCGGACGATCCCTATGGATCATTATAAGACTATTTAGTAAGATACAAATTATACTGATTATTGAAACGACTTGTTTCCTTTATATTATTCCATGTGTATTTCCTTTCTATTATAAAATTTACTTTTAACAATTTCTAGATGTTCTTTTTTGATTTGGAAAAAATTCAGTTAAAAAATTGGAAAACATTTTTCGGAATTTAAATTAGTTTGCGACTTATTTATCAAATTTTTACGAAGTCCATGTTTTATCAACCTTTATGTTAACCGATTTCACTTTCTATGCACTATGTGCATATTCTTTACTCTTTTCTAAAGGGCTATTACAGGATGATTTATTTAAAATTTATTTTTATCGTTTGATGGTTTTAATATTTGAATCGCTTGTGATACATTTAAGCGATTTTAAGCCATCTACGGGAGTGATTAGCTGTATCGAATTTAATTGCCTTTTTATCCATTTAGTGATCCATTTCATTTATTTTTAATTAAAAATAGTACGGTTATTTTATGCCTTGATTTATGTTAAAGCGCACCATGAATTATTCTACTTGAGGAAGTAAATTATAAATTAAATATTTTTTAAACATATTGTTCGTTGAAAAGTAATAACTATTCTGCTTGTGGTTAACCCGAGACCGGATATCTGTCTGTTAACGGTCTCCTCTGCCTCCGGATCATTCCCCTTATTCTAGCCATGTATCTAAGCTATGTATCTAAGTATAACCAAAGAAGCCCGTATGTTTTGTATTATATTACACAAATACAAAAAAAGATACAAAAAAACGAGTTTAAGACACACAAATATAAAGTTAGAAAAAGCTAAGGAAAAGCACTACAACAATAAACAAATCGAAGGAAAAAGATACATTTCAGTTGAACACATGTATGAGTGCGACCTCCCATAGGCTGGCAATCAATATCTCCCCACCAGCATAAAAAGCCAAAGTCTTAATATAAGTAATCTTTATTTATGATATTGGATAAACAGACCAACAAAGTTCTATTAAATGTTTCCAAATAATTTAATAGAAGATAGGAAGTAAATATAATAAAAAACAGAAAGGAAGGCTGGCTTCGGCACCCGAAGCTTAGAATACCCGTTAGAAGACCAGTTGCCTTTAAGCCGTTCGATCGTTTATATGGCAGATATAGGATATAGTGATCCGATTTATGGTTTTTAATTTTTTAAAACGGCTTTAATGTCTATGAACTGTATTTCCCAAGAACAAAATCAGTGTCTTGAAAAACACCAGAGTTATGCTCAATGACCCATTTTCTTACATTGTTCCTATGGCAGTTATAGGATATAGTAGTACGATTTTTATGAAACTTTCAGGATAAGGTAAAAAAGAGTTTTCTAAAAAATAAATAAATTATCTTAAACAAGTAAGAACGTTACAGTCGAGTTTCCCGACTGTTACAGACCCTGTACAAATTTGGTTATAAGCTAAATAAATCAAAACCAAAAAAAAAAACAACAAAATATTTACACCGAGTTCGGTCTGGGATTCGAACACAAGATCTTCACGCTTTTAATCAAACGTCGTAACCATTCGACCACACAAAACTGTTTGGACCTGCAGCTAATACAGTATAAATGAATTGAAGGCACATATTCATACATATGTATATGAAGGTAGTGGCAGGTGCTGCTGCAGCGGCACCTTCTAGATAAATCAACCACCGAACGCAATTACGATTTACCGTTTTTTTGAGCAAATAAACAAATTATTTGTGGTTAGCACTTGTAAACTTATTTATTGTGCGCTTTCTAATTAACCAATCTTGAAAAATGTTATCAGGATCGGTAGAAATCTATGCTCCAATTGCATGTGTATTTTAAACAAAATTTTAGCTTGAAAATTGTGCAGTGCAGGGCAGTGCAAAAATTCAAATACAAATTGCGGGGGTGGTGGGCGTGGCGCCGACTTAAAAAAATAAACTCTAATTGCGTCAGTATTAGGAAAATCTACACTGGTAATACGGTTCCTGTAGCTAGTACAGTTGCTGAGATCCGTGTGTTCATCCGGACGGACGGACGGACGGACGGACGGACGGACGGACAGACAGACGGACATGGCTATATCGGCCCAGCTCGTCATGCCTGTTACATACATTTGCACAAACTTAATAAACCCTTTACCCTTTGGGTACAGGGTCTAAAAATAGCAAATTTATTGCACTTTTCCCCATTCGTTCCTATGGCAGCTATGTGATGTAGTGTTCCGATTCCGGCCGTTCTGTACCCAAAAGGTAACGGGTTTATGAAGTTTGTGCAAATGTATGTTACAGGCAGAAGGAGGCGTGTCAGACCACAAAGTATAAACACTATTGATGTAGCTGTCCTTCTGGATAAACGAAAGGATCTCAAAAACTGTAAGAGCTAGAGGAACCATAATTCCAGTGCAGATTCTCCTAATACTGACTTAGAACAAGATTGTTTATTTTTGTCGGTTCCACACCCACCGCATCGGCAATTTGAATTTTTATGTTTTGCACTGCACTGCACAATTTTCAAGCTAGAGCTTCTGCTTTTCCACACGCAATTAAAGCATAAATATCTACCGATCCTAAAAATTTCATCAAGTTTGGTTAATTAGAAACCGCACAAAAAATATGCAAAGTTTTCAGCCGTTAAAAACAAATCTGTTTACTTGCTCTAATATATGGTAAGTCGCTTGCTGCGATGGAGTTCGGTTCAATGGCAAGGACGTCTGGCTCATATAACGATTATTCTTGATTTCTTGATTATTGGTACAGGGTATTTAACAGTCAGGAAACTCGACTGTAATGTTCTTAGTTGTTTGTTTATGACATGTTGGTTGTTTGTATAAGTTGTTCGGGTTTCTCACCTTTTTCTTATTGTCTTTCGATTCTATCGTTATCCCCTGCCCTCAACCAATTCAATTAAACTTACGATTTTATCTCGGTCAAACAAAAACTTGGCAATTACAAAAAAAGATCGCATCTGAAAAAAAAACATTTTCTAGCGCTACTCCCTGTCCCACTTTCAATCAGCCGACCAAGTAAATATACTTGATCAGCATCACAGCCGATTCCGTCGGTCTTTCTGTTTCTACACCAATTTTAAATGTATTTGCGAAAATTCCTATTTTCCACCAATTTCTATCAATTTTTGATTGACCCTATAAAGTTAATATTCATGATCAGCATCACCAGCCGATTCCGTCGGTCTGCTTGTTTCTTCACCAACCAGATTCTTATCGGCTTGACTTTTCACAGCGCCTTATTTTTGTGGTATATGAAGTCGGTACGGCCGGAATCAGAATACAACACAATACAACACATAGCTGTCATAGAAACGATTGGGAAAAAATGTTTTTTAATTTCTTATATATAAATAAATGATTCCGTGGAAATCACTGTTGATTGTCTTATTTGAACTTCCTGCGAGTCCCATAAAAATCGTCCCACTATAGTTGCCATGAACACAATGGAATAAAGGGTCATTGACCATATCTCGAAGCTAGCCTTCCTATCCTGTTTTTTGTTGTTTTTAATTTGTAGTATATTTTTCATTAACTTTATAAAGTACACGATAATTACACTTGTTTGTAAGCTTAAACATATAATGCATATAAATTTATCTCGTTGACTATATTAACAAGTAAGAACGTTACAGTCGAGTTTCCCGACTGTTACAGACCCTGGTTATAGGCAAAATAAATCAAACCAAAATATATATATATATATATATTTACATCGAGTCCGGTCTGGGATTCGAACCCAATCGACCACTCCAAACTTTTTAAACCAGCAGCAAATACAGTATAAATATATTGAAGGCACACATTCATACATATGTATGTGTAGGTAGTGCGTTCTCAGCGGCACTTCCGAGAAAAATCAACCACCGAACGCAGGCGATTTACCGTTTATTTGAGCTAATAAACAGATTGCTTGTTGTTAGAGCCTGTAAACTTTGGGTATTTATTGTGCGCTTTCTAATTAACCAATCTTGATGACATTTTCAGGATCGGTAGAAATCTATGCTCCAATTGCATGTGTATATTTTCAAAAATTTTAGCTTGGAAAATTGTACAGTGCAGGGCAGAGCAAATATTCAAATACAAATTGCGGGGGCAATAATAATATGGTTATATCGACTCAGCTCGTCATTCTGATCAAGAATATATATACTTTGTGGGGTCTGCCACGCCTCCTTCTGCCTGTTACATACTTTTGCACAATCTTAATATACCCTTTACCCTTTGGGTACAGGGTCAAAAGTTGAACAATAAAATCGGAATTAAAATTTCCACTTCAAATAAAATAGCTCCTATATTTATTAAATTTGTTGCATATATATGTATAAGTATATGTACATATGTATATTTTTAGATTAATCAGAAAAACAAATAGAGGTTCTGTTAAATATTTATAGTCATTGAATTGCTAATTAAACTCAATAACAAACACAAAACCAAATTAAATTAAAAAACTGCATAAATTGCATGCGGGAGTAAAAATCTGTATAGAATTTAACGTGAACACCCAAATTCCTTACGTCACAGTGGAAACCACATCAAGTGGAAATTATAATTTGTTCATGTAATGCCTATTTTATTTTACCTGCACATCTTTGCTGGAATATATTTGCTGTTTTATTTAATTATTTATTCGCTTTTACATGGCCTAAATAATAAATAAATTTGGGCAATATTTGTGTGCCTTTAACAAATTAAATAAATGGGATTTCTTTATTATTTATTTTCTGTAATTTCATTTGCTACAAGATCCTTTGAAACCAATTCATTTTCACTAAATTCGCATTAGATATATATAAAAATAGAACCTGTTACTCTATCGTTCAATCTTTTGTATGGCAGCTATAGGATATAGTTATCCGATTTTTGGGTTTTTAAATTTCTAAAAAGGCTTTACTGTCTATGAAAACTGTTTTTCTCAAGAATGAATTAATTGTCTTGAAAAACACCAGAGTTATGCTCAATGACCCATTTTCTCCCATTGTTCTCATGGCAGCTATAGGATATAGTAGTCCGATTTTGATGAAACTTTCAGGATATGTTAAAATTGCTATTAAATAGAGTTTTCCAAGAAATAAATAAATTATCTTAAAAAATGGGGAAATTTTGGAACTTTTTCCCAATCATTCCTATGGCAGCTATGCGATGTAGTGTTCCGATTCCATATTTATACCCTTGCAGAGGATATTATAATTTTGACCAGAAGTTTGTAACGCAGTGAAGGAAACATTTCCGACCCTATAAAGTATATATATTCTTGATCAGCATCACCAGCCGAGTCGATCTAGCCATGTCCGTCTGTCTGTCCGTCTGTCTGTCCGTCTGTCTGTCCGTCTGTCGGTTGCTATGTAAACTAGTCTCTCAGTTTTAAAGCTATCGGGCTGAAACTTTGCACCGACCCTTCAATCTGTTGCAGGTAGTATAAGTCGGAACGGCAGGAATCGGAACACTACATCAGATAGCTGCCATAGGAACGATTGGAAAAATGTGCTATAAATCGCCATTTTTAAAGATATTTTTTATTTATTTCTTAGGATATTTTTATTGATGATTATTTTTACCTATCCTAAAAGTTTCATCAAAATCGAACCACTATATCCTATAGCCGCCATAGGAACGATGTGAGAAAATGGGTCATTGAGCATAACTCTGGTGTTTTTCAAGACAATTAATTCATTCTTGAGAATTCATAGACATTAAATCCCTTTTAGAAAATCAAAAACAAAAAATCGGTTCACTATATCCTTTAGCTGCCATACAAACGATCGAACATTTTTAAGGCAACTGGTCTGCAAGGGTATTCTAAGCTTCGGATACCGAAGCTAGCCTTCCTTTCTTGTTAAACTCTATTTTAACATATCCTGAAAGTTTCATCAAAATTGATCCACTATATCCCATAGCTGCCATAGGAACGATGGGAGAAAATGGGTCATTGAGCATAACTCTGGTGTTTTTCAAGACAATTAATTCATTCTTGAGAAATACAGTTTTCATAGACATTAATACCGTTTTCGAAAATTCAAAACCAAAAATCGGATCACTATATCCTATAGCTGCAATACAAACGTTCGAACGGCTTGAAGGCAACTGGTCTGCAAGGGTATTCTAAGCTTCGGGTACCGAAGCTAGCCTTCCTTTCTTGTTATGAGTAATTTTAATAGGCGTTACTCATTATATTCTCTTAAAATTTCGTATTTTTTAAAGATAATCGATACTTTCTTTAGAAGTATATTTTAGCCGATTCTGAAAGTGTAAATAGTATGGAGTATTCTAAGTGAATCTTCCTTTTTTGTTTAAAGTTGTTTTGAGTAAAAAACTTTTGACTCATATTATTGCTAAGCATGCATCTTGATTTGTCAGACAACTAACGGGTATCCAATGGTTAGTGCACTCGACCATAACCTTTTTTTTTGTTAGAGTATAAATACAGTAATCGTAAGAGAAAATGAAACTCGAATAAAAGCCGTTAATTATTCGAATGGTAGAATGCGGTGGCTCTGTGAGTGTGTGCGATAAAAAGCCAAAATAAATAAACGCGTAAACACAAATACACCCAGACCCACTGAAGGTAGTGGCAGCGCAGCTGCAGCGGCACTTCCGAGAAAAATCAACCACCGAACGTAAGCGATTTACCGTTTGTTTGCGCAAATAAACAGATTTTTTGTGTTTTGCGCCTGTAAACTTTTGGTATTTATTGTGCGCTTTCTAATTAACCAATCTTGATGAAATTTTCAGGATCGATAGAAATCTATGCTCCAATTGCATGTGTATTTTTAAAAAAATTTTAGCTTGAAAATTGTGCAGTGCAGGGCAGTGCAAAAATTCAAATACAAATTGCGGGGGCGGTGGGAGTGGCACCGACTTAAAAAAACAAGTAAGAACGTTACAGTCGAGTTTCCCGACAGTTACAGACCCTGTACAAATTTGGTTATAAGCAAAAAAAAACAAATATATATATATATACACGTATATATTCACACCGAGTCCGTTGTGGGATTCGAACCCAAGATCTCAGCGTATTAAATCGAACGTCGTAATCATTCGACAAACCCAAACTTTTTGAACCGGCAGCTAATACAGAATAAATATATTGAAGACGCACATTCATACATATGTATATGAAGGTAGTGGCAGCGCAGCTGCAGCGGCACTTCCGAGAAAAATCAACCACCGAACGCAAGCGATTTTCCGTTTCTTTGCGCAAATAAACAGATTATTTGTGTTTAGCGCCTGTAAACTTTAGGTATTTATTGTGCGCTTTCTAATTAACCAATCTTGATGAAATTTTCAGGATCGGTAGAAATCTATGCTCCAATTGCATGTGTATTTTTAAAAAAAATTTAGCTGGAAAATTGTGCAGTGCAGGGCAGTGCAAAAATTCAAATACAAATTGCGGGGGCGGTGGGCGTGGCACCGACTTAAAAAAAATATACTCTAATTTACTCAGTATTAGAAGAATCTACACTGGTAATAAGGTTCTTCTAGCTCTTACAGTTGCTGAGATCCGTGTGTTCATCCGGACGGACAGACGGACGGACGGACAGACGGACAGACGGACATGGCTATATCGACTCAGCTCGTCATGCTGATCAAGAATATATATACTTTGTGGGGTCTGCCACGCCTCCTTCTGCCTGTTAAATACATTTGCACAAACTTAATATACCCTTTACCCTTTGGGTACAGGGTCTAATAAACTCTAATTTACTCAGTATTAGAAGAATCTACACTGGTAATACGGTTCTTCTAGCCCTTACAGTTGCTGAGATCCGTGTGTTCATCCGGACGGACGGACGGACAGACGGACAGACGGACATGGCTATATCGACTCAGCTCGTCATGCTGATCAAGAATATATATACTTTGTGGGGTCTGCCACGCCTCCTTCTGCCTGTTACATACATTTGCACAAACTTAATATACCCTTTACCCTTTGGGTACAGGGTCTAAAAACGAACACAAATTTCCAGCAATTCAATGTTTGCCATATAAATATACAAATATGCATTATGGACATTTTTAGACCCTTTCCCAAAGGGTAAAGGGTATATTAAGTTTGTGCAAGTGTATGTAACAGGCAGAAGGAGGCGTGGCAGACCTCGGAGTATATATATTCTTGATCAGCACGGATCTCAGCAAGAGCTAGAGTAACCGTATTACCAGTTTAGATTCTCCCAATACTGACGCAGCTGAAGTTTATTTATTTTTTGTCGGCGCCTCGCCTACTGCCCCCTCAATTTGTATTTTAATGTTTGCACTGCACAATTTTCAAGCTAATATTTTTGAAAAAATGCACATGGAATTGAAGCATAGATTTCTACCGATCCTGAAAATGTCATCAAGATTGGTTAATTAGAAAGCGCACAATAAATACCCAACGTTTACAGGCTCTAACAACAAGCAATCTGTTTATTTGCTCAAACAAACGATAAATTGCTTGGGTTCGGTTGTTGATTTTTCTCGAAAGTGCCGCTGAGAACGCACTACCTTCATATAAATATGTGTACATGTGTATGAATGTGCGCCTTCAATATATTTATAACATATTAGCTTATCGATTCGAAAAGTATTTGATGGTGCACTGGTAGGACGTCTGACTAGTAAAACGATCGTCACAGGTTCGCAGACCAGACTCTGTATTTTTATACCCTTGCAGAGGGTATTATAATTTTGACCAGAAGTTTGTAAAGCAGTGAAGGAGACATTTCTGACCCTATAAAGTATATATATTCTTGATCAGCATCACCAGCCGAGTCGATATAGCCATGTCTGTCCGTCTGTCGGTTGCTATGTAAATTAATCTCTCAGTTTTAAAGCTAATCTGTTGCAGGTAGTATATAAGTCGAAACGTCCGGAATCGGAACACTACATCACATAGCTGCCATAGGAACGATTGGGACTCCATTAGATGGGGTCAAGAACGTTCTTACTTGTTATATATGTTTCTCTCCATTTCCATTAAATTTTCATGGAGTTTGCTTATAATTTTAGTTGGTTTGGGCTTTCGTCTATTTTATTGATATTACGAGTATAAATATCAAAGTAGCAAATAAAAACTCGTTCATCTTTTTTTTCCTGACGTATTTTTTTGGCATGCAAGATAATTTAAAAATGCTATATTCTGGGATGTTGTTGTAAATGGTCACAATTGAAATGGTTTTACTGGAAAAGCAAGTTAATAATGTTTAAATCTTGTAGAACCTAGCCTTCCCTTCTTAATAAATATATTGTTTTTTTTTTATAAAAAAACATTAAATATTGTTAAGCTATAAAGCGGTGATGTAATGGTTCTTCTCATTTTGTCACTAGCATCATTAGTAATAAACCTTTTTAGAAAAAAGGGGTCCAGCTCCTGGCAAACAAACAAAAATGATTAACGCATTTGCATGATGGAGGAAAAGAAATTTCGGGTTTGGATTTATTTGGTTAAAAGGCACTCAATGCTAGGTGTTTCGACAGCTGCGAATTAAAAGTTTTGATTTTATCGCAGCGAATGCACTTTTTCCGGCAACTCCACCGCATTTAACCCTTTTGTAATTTGAGCATAATTGGATGAGTTAATTGGTCGAGTTTCCCGACTGTTACAGACCCTGTACAAATTTGGTTATAAGCAAAAAAAAAAAAAAAAAAAAAAAAAAAAAATATTGATATTTATTCACATCGAGTCCGGTCTGGGATTCGATCGTCGAACGTCGTAACGTCGTAACCATTCGACAAACCCAAACTTTTTGAACCGGCAGCTAATACAGTATAAATATATTGAAGGCACATATTCATACATATGTATGTATATGAATGTAGTGGCAGCGCAGCTTCTGCGGCACTTCCGAGAAAAATCAACCACCGAACGCATGCGATTTACCGTTTGTTTGCGCAATTAAACAGATTTTTTGTGTTTAGCACCTGTAAACTTTAGGTATTTATTGTGCGCTTTCTAATTAACCAATCTTGATGAAATTTTCAGGATCGGTAGAAATCTTTGCTTCAATTCCATGTGTATTTTTAAAATTTTAGCTTGAAAATTGTGCAGTGCAGGGCAGGGCAGGGCAATTCAAATACAAATTGCGGGGGCGGTGGGAGTGGCGCCGACTTAAGAAAATAAACTCTAATTGACTCAGTATTAGGAGAATCTACACTGGTAATACGGTTCCTCTAGCTCTTACAGTTGCTGACATCCGTGTGTTCATCCGGACGGACAGACGGACGGACTGACAGACGGTTATGGCTATATCGACTCAGCTCGACATGCTGATCAAGAATAGATATACTTTGTGGGGTCTGCCACGCCTCCTTCTGCCTGTTTACATACATTTGCACAAACTTAATATACCCTTTACCCTTTGGGTACAGGGTATAAAAAAAAAATCTCCGAGTCCGGTATGGGATTCGAACACAAGATCTTCGCGTTTTCAGTCGAACATCGTAACCATTCGACCAACTCAAACTTTGTGAGCCGGTTGCTAATACAGTAAAAATATATTGTATATTGTATATATTCATACACTTCCGAGAAAAATCAACCACCGAACGCAAGCGATTTACCGTTTGCACAAATAAACAGATTTGTTGTGTTTTGCGCCTGTAAACTTTAGGTATTTATTGTGCGGACGGACAGACGGACAGACGGACATGGCTATATCGACTCAGCTCGTCATGCTGATCAAGAATATATATACTTTGTGGGGTCTGCCACGCCTCCTTCTGCCTGTTACATACATTTGCACAAACTTAATATACCCTTTACCCTTTGGGTACAGGGTCTAAAAACTCCGACTCCGCCTTCGGTTCCGATAAAACTACCTTCGTTACATCCCTGGTTGATACGCGTGTCATGTTCCCCACATTTTCCCATCATTTAATTGATAAGTCAATCGGTTGGTGTTTGAAAATAACTTTGTCATTAAAATTTATGATCCAAAAACCGTCATTAATATTGCCCAGATAATTTAGTTATTATTTTAATGATTTTTAATATATTATAAATACTTTTTAAATAATTTAATTATCAAATTTGGACCCAATGTACATTTTTAAATTAAATATATTTTAGATGTGTATGTATAAAATTTATCATCAACTAAGCTACAAACTAAAAAGCTCGTAGCTTAAACGGGCTCATGGTTTACGTATTTATTATACCCCTGCAGAGGGTATTAAAATTTTGACAGAAGTTTGCAACGCAGTGAAGGAGGGATCTCAGACCCCATAAAGTCCGCCTGTCTATTTCTACGCTAACTATATTCTCTCAGTTTCGCAGCTATCGGGTAAAAACTTTATATAGAGCCTTTTTTTTTGTTGCTAAGGATGCAACTTCCTTAGAAATCACTGTTTCAACCACAATATCCTATAGCTGTCGTGGAACAATGGGACAAAACGGGTCCAAACTTTTTCAAAACAATTTATACATTATTGAAAAATATACTTTTTATAGACAAATCATTTAGAAAATTTAAAAAAAAATCGGAATTTTATAACCTAAAGGGTATTTCAACTGGAACAAGTGAGATGACAAGTGTAGACGCTTGACAAGTTTAAAATTTCGATTAAATTCATTTGAACTGCGCCGGACTTCTCGGGGTCAGTCTCTGCTAATGAGCAGAACACCGTAAAGGCATCTTTCAATGCAGTGTGCTTGTGTTCCGAGTTTCGTTGTTGTCATTGCTAAGCCATGAAGTTAGGCTCTCGAAAGGTAGTGAATTCAGCTGACAACCTAATTCCCACAGTGGTTTGCACATCTGCAACAAACTTTAAAAAAAATACTAAGGTTATTTGTTGTACAACTTTTTCCTCATATATCTACTAATAGTGTGTCAGTGTTAGTTATAATATATTTCGTTCTAAACTGATTTATTCTTGTATGTTTTATTTGTAAATGCTAAGTTTGAATAGCTGTTTTTTACGCTTTCATGAAAGCAATCACTGTAAGAAAAGAGTCTAAAAGTGTTTAATCGATTACACAATGTAATGAATGTGGAAATACTCGTATGTTATTACTTATAAATGTAGCAAGTTTTAAAAGATTTCAACTTACGTGAAAGTGATTTGTCAAACATTTTTGAAGCCACTTTTTATACCCTTGCAGAGGGTATTATAATATTGACCAGAAGTTTGTAACGCAGGGAAGGAGACGTCTCCGACCCTATAAAGTATATATATTCTGGATCAGCATCACCAGCCCAGTCGATATAGCCATGTCCGTCTGTCCGTCTGTCGGTTGCTATGTAAACTAGTCTCTCAGTTTTAAAGCTATCGGACTGAAACTTTGCACCAAGCCTTCAATCTGTTGCAGGTAGTATATAAGTCGGAACGGCCGGAATGGGAACACTACATCACATAGCTGCCATAGGAACGATTGGGAAAAAGTGTCATAAATTCGCTATTTTTAAAGTAAATTAATTCATTTCTCAGAAAGCTCTATTAAATGATTATTTTAACATATCCTGAAAGTTTCATCAAAATCGGACCACTATATCCTATAGCTGCCATACAAACGATCAAACAGTTTTTAGGCAACTGGTCTGCAAGGGTATTCTATTCGGGTACCGAAGCTAGCCTTCCTTTCTTGTTTCTTTATAATGTGCGTATATTTCACATTTATTTAACTTTAATTATTTTTGTTTTCATAACAAATTTTTAATCATAAATACAAAATACAATTGTTATTTCATGTATAATACTTTGATTTTTATTATCAGTAATATCAATATTTTATTTTAATATGCTTACCAATTTTTTTGTATATTTTTCTTCTGTATGTATGTCTTGGAAAACGTATTTCAGTTTTGCCGAAATATATCATATTTGTATATCTATTATATATGAAATCTTGACCATTGCCCTAGATGTAAAAAATAAGATAATATTTTAAAGCTGAGCTATTTCTCAAAATTATTTCTATAAGATACAAATGGGTCCGCTAGATATGTCGAAATGAGATTTGCGTTAAAAAAAATTAAATAGGTTTCTCTAGCGATTAAAGAAAAGTTTTCAGCATTCAAAACCAATGTTCTTCGCATTATTTCTCATTCTATTCCGACATTCCGACAAGTTGACAAGTTTTGGTTAGGGAGCGTTGGGTGAGCAACTGGCTTGGCCACATACCACGGTGGTCCCCTGGTCAAGTGCAGTCCGCAGTTGTTGGGCCGGGCAAATTGTGTATTCGCCGTCGTCGCCCAAACGGAAAATGTCTTCATCTTCATCAATCAAAGCCCTTGCATCTGACACTCGAGTCACTCGTGCAGTCACTCAGCTCAATTTAATTCCCAGAGACAAAGCCGCCTCTTTCTCCATCGCTTATTGGTTTTCATCTTGTTGCTAAATTTCAATGCAAGAGCAACACTAAGTGCGTCAAGTCAACTTCTCAGCTAAATAAATTAACTTAACTTCCTTACTACCATGTATTTTCATGTATTTTATTTATTTGACAAGAAGAAATTTAACAAAGCTGAAGCAATATATGGAAAAGCAAAATCAAATATTTTCATATTCATTAAATTGTGTCAGCAATAAACATGTTTACACTCTTTTTTACAGTATTTTCTTCCGTGAAAACATACAAATTAAACTCAGCATTTACAAATAAAACGTACAAGGATGAATTCGTTAAGAACGAAATATACTATAATTAACCTAGACACTTAATATAGCAATATAAACAAACAATTGTATAACAAATAGAACTTACAAAACAAATTAAAAATAAAAGAAAAGAAGGCTAGCTTCGGTTCTCGAATGGCAGGATATAGTGATCCGATTTTGGGTTTTTAAATTTCTAAAACGGCTTTAATGTCTATGAAAACTGTATTTCTCAGTAATGAATTAATTGTCTTAAAAAACTCCAGATTTATGCTCAATGACCCATTTTCTTCCATCGTTCCTATGGCAGCTATCGAATATAGTGATCCGATTTTGATGAAACATTTAGTATATGTTAAAATAGTTATTAATTATTTTTTCGCGAATCCCGTTGCACGTGATGCAAGCCACCTCCCGCCCAACCGACCGAGGGGCGCAGCCGCATAACGTACGGCTCGATCGCGAAGATAGGACCGAGCATGCAGGGAAAATAGTAGAAAGATTTCGAGGAAAACTACATAGAATTTCGGTGAGTAAGGTAGGTAAGAATTAGGGACTTAATATGCGTAAGGTCGTTAATAGAAGAAAAATCGGACGTTAGTTGGTGCACTACGTTGTGATCTGAGCAAAGTACTCTAAAGGGCTCATGCAGGACATAATTGGAACTACTATGGTTTAAAGCTAGTTGGACAAAATTTCTTGTACGTCTACGGACCACATTAAAGTTGATGCGTTCTAACAAGGCAGAATTATCAACCTCATTGTATATTAGTTTAAGGGTGAAAACTACACCAAGCATGGTTCTACGATTAGTAAGTGTGAGTAGATTTAAAAGCATTAGTCTACTAGAGTAAGAGGGAAGTTGAAAGTTTTGGTTCCCAGTTTAGGCCTCTAAGAGCGAAAATAAGAAACCTTTTTTGCCCACCCATGGCCTTATTTACCATGCATGAAATGTGGTCAGTAAATTTTAATTTATCATCAAGTACGACACCAAGATCATCAACATGCGTGATTCTATCAAGAAAGACTCCGTCTAGAGAGTAAGTAGAAAACTGAGGATCTTTACGGTGAAATGTTATCAGTTTGTACTTAGAGCCGTTTCATTTTTGTGAGTTTGCTTGACACCATGCCTGTAAGTTATTAAGATCGGCCTGTAAGACCGATTGACGAGAGGGATCATTATATTGAATACAAAGCTTGACATCGTCCGCGTACATTAGTACGCGAGAATTAGGCACGACCGATGAAAAGTCGTTAATAAAGAGTGTGAACAGCAGAGGACCAAGGTGACTACCTTGAGGGACTCCCGAGGTGACACGGATTTCACCAGAAAGTGAGCTCTTGAAAAGAACCCTTTGTGTTCTATTATTCAAGTAACTGCCGATCAATTTTAGTAAGCCTACAGGGAAACCCATTTTGTCAAGCTTTATTAAAAGAAGAGAGTGATTAACGGAGTCGAATGTTTTACTGAAGTCTGTGGAAATAATAACAAAGGATTAGAGCTCCAAAAGATTAGTAGTTGTCGAGCGACGTTTCATAAATCCATGGAGAAATAAAAGAGCTGCATAGGTGTTGCAATTGAGGGGTTCTAAGTTTCTCGAAGAGCTTGGGGATAGCAGACAATTTAGAGATACCTCTGTAATTGCTTGCATCGCCTCGTTTACCTTTTTTATGGATAGGGATAACGTATGATTCCTCTCGAAAGGTAGTGAATTCAGCTGACAACCTAATTCCCACAGAGGTTTGCACATCTGCAACAAACTTAAAAAAAATACAAAGGTTATTTGTTGTACAACTTTTTCCTCATATATCTACTAATAGTGTGTCAGTGTCAGTTATAATATATTTCGTTCTAAACTGATTTATTCTTGTATGTTTTATTTGTAAATGCTGAATTGAATAGCTGTTTTTTAAGCTTCCATATCCGAGGAAACGTTGAGGACTCGAGACACAGACTAAATAACTTAAGAAGAGGCTTGCTCAGGTAATCGGCGCAGTATCTAAGCACGCAGCTTGGTATACCATCCGGTCCTGGCGAAAAAATTGGCTTAACCCGTTGAAGATCGTTCCCAGGAAATAAATAAAATATCTTTAAAAATGGCGAATTTATGGCACATTTTTTCAGTCGATCCTATGGCAGCTTTGTGATGTAGTGTTCCGATTCCTGCCGTTCCGACTTATATACTACCTGCAACAGATTGAAGGGTCGGAGCAAAGCTTCAGCCCGATAGACACTAGTTTACATAGCAACCGACAGACGGACACGGCTATATCGACTCGGCTGGTGATGCTGATCAAGAATATAAATACTTTATAGGGTCGGAAATGTCTCCTTCACTGCTTTACAAACTTCTGGTAAAAATTATAATACCCCCTGCAAGGGTATAACAAGAAATGAAGCCAGTTGCCTTCAAACCGTTTGTATGGTAGTCATAGAATATAGTTTTCCGATTTTTATACCCTTTTGACCAGAAGTTTGTAACGCAGTGAAGGAGACATTTCCGACCCTATAAAGTATATATATTCTTGATCAGCATCACCAGCAGAGTCAATCTAGCAATGTCGGTTTGTCTGTCCGTCTGCCCGTTGCTGTGTAAACTAGTCTCTCAGTTTTAATGCTATCGGGCTGAAACTTTGCACCGACCCTTCAATCTGTTGCAGGTAGTATATAAGTCGGAAAGGCTGGAATCGGAACACTACATCACATAGCAGCCATAGGAACGATTGGGAAAAAGTGTCATTAATTCACCGCTTTTAAAGATATTTTTATTTATTTTTTAGGAAACTCTGATTAATGACTATTTTAACATATCCTAAAAGTTTCATCAAAATCGGAACACTATATCTTATAGCTGCCATAGGAACGATGGGAGAAAATGGATCATTGAGCATAACAGGTGTTTTTGAAGACAATTAATTCATTCTTAAGAAATTCAGTTTCCATAGACATCAAAGCCGTTTTAGAAAATTAAAAACCCAAAAATCGGATCACTATATCCTATAGCTGTCATATAACGATCGAACGGTTTGAAAGCAACTGGTCTGCAAGGGTATTCTAAGCTTCGGGTACCGAAGCTAGCCTTCCGTTCTTGTTTGTTTTTAATTTCATAGATTGTCTATGAAAACTATATTTTTTCTATGAATATATATGCATTGTCTTGAAAAACAGTTATGCTCAAAGGCCCATTTTCTCACACCATTTTTATGGCAGCTATAGGATATAGTGGTCCGATTTTTATAATACTTTCAGGATAGGTTAACATAGTTATTGAAAAGTTATTTGTAAAGATTAAATTAAATACTTAAAAAATTATGATCGAGTGCCACGACAATTCGATACATCACTGCTAAATTTAGGGTAGGACTGCCTTCAGTGCACAGATATTACAAAAGCGATTGCTTACTTTTGGATTTTATTTTAGACCATGCTAGGTTTAAGATATGTATATGGTGTAGTTGCTCTAGGTTATAAGTTTGTCTCACCTACTGATACTGATCAAAAATATATATACTTAATGAAATCGAAAACGCTTCATTCTTCATGTTACATATATTTATATACCCTTCAACTCTATAAGAAAGGGTTAAAATTATATTTCGTACATTTGAACTTGTGGCACACTACTTTGTGATAATTGTATTTAAAATTGTGTGAATTGAGGACTTACATTTTTTTTAAATTACAAACCTTTGCAGAAGGTTAAATAGTCTTCATTATTTCCAAATTATATTTTATTTTCAAAAGCTATTATTTCACCCATAGTTTAAAAAACTAAATCTTACTTTCCGTTCCCTTAAACATTACTTATCTTATACTCTCCTTTTAACCAAAATTCTCTGGATTTTGGTTATGTCACCAGCTGACATTGTGTGGTTGCTGACAAACCCTCCACTTTTTATCACATCCACTGGTCTATATTCCGCTGCTACAGCTATGCGTGGTGTCTGCGATAGATGCATGTTCTGGGTGTACATATGTGTGCGACCACCAGCCGCATTTCCGTCGAAATAACCACTCCAGTCAGCCCTCCCCTCCCCTCCTTTCTCCTACCCATACCAGCTGCTTGTCAATTGAGCTTCTGCTTCTCCTGCCAGAACAGCGCTGGGCATGATTCACTCTCTTTGCATACTAAGAGGCTTTTGTCGGTGGTCAAATCTTCTGTACCCCACCTCCAGCTACAGCTTTAATCCTCAATCCACACTTAAAACGCGAGTGGAACTGACATTATCCCCTCACACACCAGCCCATAATTCTTGGTTTCGTTTGTTGGAATTTATTGAAATTGATTTCGTGCACCTTTCCAGTTTCCATTTTGGTTTATTTGGTTTATCATCATTGCGAATCTGGGACATAACATTCGATCATTTAAGCAGGCGGCACTCGAATCTTGTTATAGTTCTCTGTATTTCCAAGTGATTTATTGATTATCAAGTAGCCACTAATCTATGGATCCAATATATAGTAGTAGGATATTTACTTTTGGACGAAGCTATAATTTTGTTGTTTTTTTATTAGACCCTGTACCCAAAGGGTAAAGGGTATATTAAGTTTGTGCAAATGTATGTAACAGGCAGAAGGAGGCGTGGCAGACCCCACAAAGTATATATATTCTTGATCAGCATGACGAGCTGAGTCGATATAGCCATGTCCGTCTGTCCGTCTGTCCGTCCGTCCGTCCGTCCGGATGAACACACGGATCTCAGCAACTGTAAGAGCTAGAGTAACCGTATTACCAGTGTAGATTCTCCTAATACTGAGTCAATTAGAGTTTATTTTTTTAAGTCGGCGCCACGCCCACCGCCCCCGCAATTTGTATTTGAATTTTTCCCCTGCCCTGCACTGCACAATTTTCAAGCTAAAATTTTAAAAATACACATGCAATTGGAGCATAGATTTCTACCGATCCTGAAAATTTCATCAAGATTGGTTAATTAGAAAGCGCACAATAAATACCTAAAGTTTAGAGGCGCTAAACACAAAAAATCTGTTTATTTGCGCAAACAAACGGTAAATCGCTTGCGTTCGGTGGTTGATTTTTCTCGGAAGTGCCGCTGCAGCTGCGCTGCCATCGGAACGATTGGGAAAAAGTGTCATAAATCCGCCATTTTTAGAGGTATTTTGTTTATTTCTTAGAAAACTCTTAGAAATGACTATTTTATTATATCCTGAAAGTTTCATCAAAACCGGACTTCGATATCCTATAGCTGACATAGGAACGATGGAAGAAAATGGGTCATTGAGCATAACTCTGGTGATTTTCAAGACAATTAATTGATTGAGAAATACAGTTTTCGTCGACATTATAGCCGTTTTAGAAAACTAAAAACCAAAAATCGGATCACTTTATCCTATAGATGCCATACAAACGATCGTACGGCTTAAAGGCAACTGGTCTGCAGGGGTATTCTAAGCTTCGGGTACCGAAGCTAGCCTTCCTTTCTTGTTTTTATATAAATATATCGAAACGTTATCAGCAAAAATTTTTTTTAATTTCTACTAATGTATTTTTTACCGAGTGTCAAGCATGTTCGTTTGATTCAACTTCGTGTTGGCTGTCTGTTGATTGTCACCTTGTTTGATTGGACCAACGACAAGAATAAGGACCGTAAGCTATTGGAGCAGACGCAAAACAAAAACTCAAACATTCAAGAAATGATAACAGATATTTTTTTCCGGCTAGCACCCCCACATTTCCTAAAGGATTTTCCAGTCAGATTTCGCAAAAAAAAAATCCCATGGCACGCGCTGGCGACTCTTTTAAGAAGCAAATATTTTCGCAGGGTGAATGAAAGATGAGAGGCATACCACAAGGAGGGTAGTAATAGCGTACACGGTTATACAAACATTACATAAAAATATTAAATTTATGCTGCAATAAAGGAATAGTGCTTACGGAAGGCGAAGAGAGGGATAGAGAGAGTGAAAAAGAGTGGGTGAGGCATGTGTACCTGGAACGCCTTAAAATTGGACAGCCACCAGTAAATAAAATCGCTAAACGGATTTCCCAAAAAACGATCTAATAAGAAAATAAGTAACTGATGGTTTAAGATTTAAATACTTTCTCAGTACAAATATTATTTTGATATCATATTGATAATGTATGAAAATATTAAATCACGTTAACAGATGTCAGTTAGGGTATTAAAATCGCTCTGAATACGGAAAATGTAATGTATATTTAATGTATGAAAACATTAAAATGTATATTTAATGTATGAAAACATTAAATCACGTTAGCAGATGTCAGTTAGGGTATTAAAAACGCTCTGAAAACGCAAAAAGTTACCAACCGAACTGGGCCAACCGGTTGCAATAAATGGTTATGACGGCCACCAACCCTTGGAAATGATCGTTAGAGCGTAAAATGACGGAGGTCGGTGGTGCGGGTAAAGCAATTGGAGGTGTCACGTACCTCAAGCCTATTGGGTTTTATTTATTTCCCACTAGCCTTTTATTTTGCCGCCTGGCGACTTTTGACAGCCCCGGCCGGAATCGAAACACTGCATCACATAGCTGTCATAGGAACGATTGGGAAAAAGTGCCACAAATTTTCCATTTTTTAATTCGTCATTTATTAATTCCTTCTTAAAACAAGAAAGAAGGCTAGCTTCGGTACCAGAAGCTTAGAATACCCTTGCAGACTAGTTGCTTTCAAACCGTTCAATCGTTTGTATGGCAGCTATAGGATATACTAATCCGATTTTTGGGTTTTAATGTTCTAAATCGGCCCTAAAGCCTATGAAAACTGTATTTCTCAAGAATGAGTTAATTGTCTTGAAAAACACCAGAGTTATGCTCAATGACCCATTTTCTTCCATCGTTCCTATGTCAGCTATAGGATATCGAAGTCCGGTTTTGATGAAACTTTCAGGATATAATAAAATAGTCATTTCTAAGAGTTTTCTAAGAAATAAACAAAATATCTCTAAAAACAAGAAAGGAAGGCTAGCTTCGGTACCCGAAGCTTAGAATACCCTTGCAGAACAGTTGCCTTAAAACTGTGCGATCATTTGTATGGCAGCTATATTAGGATATAGTGATCCGATTTTTGGTTTTTAGTTTTCTAAAGCGTCTTTAATATCTATAAAACTGTATTTCTTACGAATGAATTAATTAACTCGAAAACACCAGAGTTATGCTCAATGACCCATCTCCAATCTCCATTCTCCCATCGTTCCTATGGCAGCTATAGGATATAGTGGTCCGATTTTTGTGAAACTTTCAGGATACGTTAAAATAGTCATTTAAAATAGATTTCTAAATAATGAATTGGTTATCTTAAAAAATGACGAATTTATGGAACTTTTTCTCAATCGTTCCTATGGCAGCTATGTGATGTAATGTTCCGATTCCGGCCGTTCCGACTTATATACTACCTGCAACAGATTAAAGGGTCGGTGCAAAGTTTCAGCCCGATAGCTTTAAAACTGAGAGACTAGTTTACATAGCAACCGACAGACGGACAGACAGACGGACAGACAGACGGACATGGCTAGATCGACTCGGCTGGTGATGCTGATCAAGAATATATATACTTTATAGGGTCGGAAATGTCTCCTTCACTGCGTTGCAAACTTCTGGTCAAAATTATAATACCCTCTGCAAGGGTATAATGACGGATTTATGACACTTTTTCCCAATCGTTCCTATGGCAGCTATGTTATGCAGTGTTCCGATTCCGGCCGTTCCGACTTATTTACTACCTGCAACAGATTGAAGGGTCGGTGCAAAGTTTCAGCCCGATAACTTTAAAACTGAGAGACTAGTTTACATAGCAACGGACAGACAGTCAGACGTGACATTAAAGCCGTTTTTATACCCTTGCAGAGGGTATTATAATTTTGAACAGAAGTTTGTAACGCAGTGATGGAGACGTGTCCGACCCTATAAACGAATATATATTCTTGATCAGCATCACCAGCCAAGTCGATCTAGCCATGTATATAAGTCGGAACGGCCGGAATCGGAACACTACATCACATAGCTGCCATAGGAACGATTGGGAAAATGTGCCAAAAATTCGCCATTTTAAAATATATTTAATATATTTCCTAGAAAACATTTATTAATGACTATTTTGACATATCCTGAAAGTTTCATCAAAATCGAACCACTATATCCTATAGCTGCCATAGGAACGATTGGAGAAAATGGGTCATTGAGCATAACTCTGGTGTTTTTCAAGACAATTAATTCATTCCTGAGAATTCATAGACATTAAATCCCTTTTAGAAAATCAAAAACCAAAAGTCGAATCACTATATCCTTTAGCTGCCATACAAGCGATCGAACAGTTTTAAGGCAACTGGTCTGCAAGGGTATTCTAAGCTTCGGACCCCGAAGCTAGCCATCCTTTCTTGTTTTTATCGAATAGGTTGACACATTCTCCTGTGCTTACATTTTTAAAGAACTCAATCGGTTGGATTCCTTCCTGCAGAGGGCATAGAATGTATTCCCACCCTTCTTGGCAACATTTGACTCCTATATATTTTGAGATCTAGACAACTTGGAAAGGCGCTTGTGGAAAAATGCAACATTACTGTGAGTCTGGGTTCGCCTCTCGTTTGTTCCCAATTAGTATGTGCCAAATCCACATTTAATAACGTAATTTCTAACGCGTGCAAAAGACATTTTTAGCATTTCATTCTTCTTCGCCGAACTCCTGTCTCGACTAGACTTCTCTCCATCTGCTGCCGGAAACGTTTTCTGCTTTATCTTGCTCAAACAAAGAAGACTGCAGATACATACTTGTATGCATCTTGGGTTCGGTGGTTGATTTTTCTCGGAAGTGCCGCTGAGAACGCATACCTTCATATACATATGTACATGTGTATGAATGTGCGCCTTCAATATATTTATAACATATTAGCTTATCGATTCGAAAAGTATTTGCTGGTGCACTGGTAGGACGTCTGACTAGTAAAACGAACGTCACAGGTTCGCAGACCAGACTCTGTATTTTTATACCCTTGCAGAGGGTATTATAATTTTGACCAGAAGTTTGTAAAGCAGTGAAGGAGACATTTCTGACCCTATAAAGTATATATATTCTTGATCAGCATCACCAGCCGAATCGATCTAGCCATGTCTGCCTGTCTGTTTCTACGCAAAATAGTCACTCATTTTTAAAGCTTTCGGGCCTTCTATCTATTGCAAGTGGCTGCAATGGTATTCTAATCTTCGGACCCCGAAGCTAGCCTTTTTTTCTTGGGTTAGTAAAAAATTCGTTGTTGATGAAAATGTTTTTATTCCATTTTATTTGTCTTTTCCATTATTTCAATCTTTAAATTTACGTCAGACAGTGATTAAAATAACCTGAATCCTAACCTAATAGTAGTATATAAGTCGGAAAGGCTGGAATCGGAACACTACATCACATAGCTGCAATAGGAACGATTGGGAAAAAGTGCCATAAATCCGCCATTTTTAGAGATATTTTGTTTATTTCTTAGAAAACTCTTAGAAATGACTATTTTATTATATCCTGAAAGTTTCATCAAAACCGGACTTCGATATCCTATAGCTGACATAGGAATGATGGGAGAAAATGGATCATTGGACATACCTCTGGTGTTTTTCAAGACAATTAATTTACTCTAGAGAAATACTGTTTTTATAGACATTAAAGCCGTTTTAGAACATTAAAAAACAAAAATCGGAGCACTATATCCTATAGCTGCCATACAAACGATCAAATAGTTTGAAGGCAATATGTCTGCAAGGGTATTCTAAGCTTCGGATACCGAAGCTAACCTTCCTTTCTTGTTTTTCTTTATATTACATTAGCTCTATAGTCGAATTTCAATTTGGTTAACATTCAAGATTGAGGACTGAGCAGCTCATTTTACATGTTTGCAAAGTGTGAGCTGCAATAGAAAAATTAATAATGAATCGAGTAGAGAATCAGCATCAAACTTATCCATAAGACGCTGGAGGCAAACAACCAAGTATAGCGAAGGAACTGCATAGTAATATAAAATTCAGCTGCAAAAAGTGTCCCGAAAAATGGAAATGGACGGAATTTGCACAAACTTGAGCCACCGCAAAAAAAATGGTATTCAAGTTGCTCGGGCAACATTAACTGAGCAACCCAAAGTGCCAACAATGAGAGCTGGCAACAAGAAAATCACAACAATAAATAGCGTTATGCTAATCCAGGCCAAACAGAATGCGGCAAAAGTAAAGAAAAGCTTTTTGTCCCATACTCGGCAACCCGCTTTCCATCCGTTCAGAATAGAAAGCATTAGCTCCTGTCGGGACTTGGGCAGCAGCTGCCAGGAACGGGGCCCGGAATCGGAATAATAATAATAATAATAACAGAGGCTACACCAGCATCTCAGTGCCAACTAACTAACTAGTATTTACTAAAAAATAAGCCACAACAAACATGGCAATGGCAACAAATTCCACCGCCCCAAAGTTTCTGTTGGCTGGCAACCAGCGAAAAAAAAAAATCGAGAACGTGACATGGCATAAGAAGTAAGGTTCTGAGCTTGAGCTGAAGCTTTTTAGTAGGACAATAAACTCAGGACTCAAAATGAGCTTTGGATTCTGCTGTCCAGATAAATTAGCAGATGAGATAGGCAATGAATAAGATAATACTAATAAGACACGACTTAAGGTTCATATTGTACCATTTCAACATAAATCTACATACGAATCAACAACAATCGTTTTTGCAACTTAACTTTAAATATTTTATTGACATAAAATCCAATTTTCAGAATATATACATTTAAACCAACAGAAACGTACTTACGAGGTCTGTTCAAAAAGTATCGCGAATTTTGTATTTTCGCGGGTTACGTATATTCGAATTTCGATTTTTTTTGTGGCGTTATGTTGGTACACATGTCTCTCACTTATGCCAACAAGCTCGGCCATTTTGAATGTTCACTTAATTGTTGACAGCTGCTTTGCTTGCACGTGTTTTGTATCGTCTTCGATTTTTACCTATTCAAAAAAAGGATCATAGAACCTGTATCAAATTTTGTGTGAAAAACGAAATTAAGTGCGCGGATGCATTCCGAATGTTGACTGTGGCATACGGAGAAGCTACCTTGGACCGAAGCAACGTTTATCGGTGGTACAAAATGTTCTCAGAAGGCCGAAAGGATGTGAACGACGAAAAGCGTGCCGGACGCCCGAGCACCTCAACAACAGACGAAAAAATTAATAAAGTGGAGAAAATGGTATTGGCTAATCGTCGAATCACCGTTAGAGAAGTTGCTGAGGACCTAAACATATCGATTGGTTCGTACCATTCGATTTTGATCAATGATTTGGGCATGAGACGGGTCGCCGCGAAATTCGTACCAAAATTGCTCAATTGCGACCAAAAATGTTAAACTCTGTCCGCGACGACCCAAACTTGCTCCAGAGGGTCATAACTGGTGACGAATCGTGGGTTTACGGTTATGACGTGGAAACCAAAGTTCAATCATCTCAATGGAAGCTGCCGCACGAACCAAGAGCGAAAAAAGCGCGCCAAGTTCGGTCGAATGTGAAAGTTTTGCTGACAGTTTTCTTCGATTGCAGGGGCGTGGTGCATCATGAGTTCTTGCGACAGGGAAGAACGGTCAATAAGGAATATTACCTGCAAGTTATGCGCAATTTGCGCGAAGCAATCCGCCAGAAACGCCCGGATTTGTGGAAGAACAAAAATTGGCTTTTGCACCACGATAACGCACCTGCTCACACATCGTTGCTTGTGCGCGACTTTTTGGCCAAAAACAACACACTAATGATGCCGCAGCCACCGTATTCCCCAGATCTGGTCCCCTGTGACTTTTTCTTGTTCCCTTAACTGAAGAGGCCCATGAAAGGACGACGTTACGCTACGCTTGACGAGATAAAGACGGCATCGAAGGAGGAGCTGAACAAGATTAAAAAAAATGATTTTTTGAAGTGCTTCGAAGATTGGAAATACCGTTGGCACAAGTGTATAATATCTAATGGGGATTATTTTGAAGGGAACAAAATAGATATTCATGAATAAATAAATCATTTTTGAAAAAACACAAAATTCGCGATACTTTTTGAACAGACCTCGTATATGGGCTTACACATTCCCAAGCCTTAAGCCTTCCTGCCATAAGCCTTAAAAATTCCACCACCCCCACCAACCCCAGAAGATGAATCTAAGAGCAGAAAACCCTAACACAAGGACACATGGTCCAAGATATGGGATACAAAGTTATCTCAACGAATAAATTTGTTTGTCTTGCTGCCAGCACGTAAACATGCACACACAAACATGGTCTGGTAAAAATTGTAAAATATTTCCAAACCGACACAGACATAAGCAAAGCTAATAAATGAGAACTGTGGCGCGACAACAAGAGAAAATTACATTTTTACAAGGATATAAAGGAGCCCAGGAGCGCCACTTAAATCGGCTTGGATGCAGCCGAAAAAATTAAAATCGAAAAGCACAACAAATCGCTGCAGGATATACAGGCAAGACAAACAAGTCACGAACCAAAACCAAAAGATACAAACGGGGGAAAAAAAAAGAATAAATCCACGCTCAAACCGAAAATGAAGAAAAACTCGTCGAGCCGCAGAAGATTTGCAACATAAATATTTTCCATTGCAGACAAACGATATGAAAAGCGATAAAACACCACCCAACTGGAGAACAAAACTGGAATTGCGGCATTTATTTGTACGCGGCATTTATTTGTACATTAAAAGCTGATTTTTTTGCACACCCATGTTGGCAAATGGTGGCACCGGCCATTTTGCAAAAACTGCAACAAAGTGGCTGCCGCAAAAAACAAATTGCATTGCCTGATGATGATGAGTGTTAAGTGAGTGGGTGATGGGATGTAGCAACGCATTGGTTAGAAGGCCAAGTTTTGGGTTGCTGAAATCGGAAACTGTTGAAAAAAATGTTGACTTTTTGCGAAGCGATTTATATAAAAAGTAGTCTTTAAAGAAGATTAACGATTATTTTTTTCTGATTTGCCCATTTTTTCGTTTCTATATTAAAAACCATTTTTTAGTGTTATAAATCAAAAAGATTAATTAAATTTCCTTCCGTTGTTTCAAAAAATAATACCTTTTTTGTTTTGTTTGGGTTGTTGGTTTAAGTTCACTTTTTGAAACTAAAATTAAATACTTTATAAATCTCGAATTATTTTCAAAGGGTATTTCGTTCGAATGTACAAAAGCATTCTTTATTTTTTTATTTTTTGGCTGTATTATTGTTGATTTTTTGTGTGCTGGCATTATTTTTTGAGTAATATGCGCAATGCATCAGCCTCAGACGCAGACTCTGAGCTCCAGCCTTTTGCTATTGTTGTTATACCCTTGCAGAGGGTATTATAATTTTGACCAGAAGTTTGTAACGCAGTGAACGAGACATTTCCGACCCTATAAAGTATATATATTCTTGATCAGCATCACCAGCCGAGTCGATCTAGCCATGTCCGTCTGTCCGTCTGTCTGCCCGTCTGTCGGTTGCTATGTAAACTAGTCCCTCAGTTTTAAAGTTATCGGGCTGAAACTTTGCAGCAACCCTTCAATCTGTTGCAGGTAGTATATAAGTCGGAACGACCGGAATCGGAACACTAGATCACATAGCTGCCATAGGAACGATTGGGAAAAACAGCCATAAATTCGCCATTCTTAAAGATATTTTATTTATTTCTTGGTAAACTCTATTTCATAGAAATTTTTACATATTTTGAAAGTTTCATCAAAATCGGACCACTATAGCTGCCATAGGAACGATAGGAGAAAATGGGTCAATGAGCATAACTCTGGTGTTTTTCAAAACAATTAATTCATTCTTGATAAAAACAGTTTTCATAGACATTAAAGCTTTTTTAGAAATTAAAAAACCAAAGATCCTATAGCTGCCATACAATCGATCGAACAATTTAAAGGCAACTGGTCTGCAAGGGTATTCTAAGCTTCGGGTACCGAAGCTAGCCTTCCCTTCGTATATTAAGTTTGTGCAAATGTATGTAACAGGCAGAAGGAGGCGTGGCAGACCCCACAAAGTATATATATTCTTGATCAGCATGACGAGCCGAATCGATATAGCCATGTCCGTCTGTCCGTCTGTCCGTCCGTCCGTCCGTCCGTCCGTCCGTCCGGATGAACACACGGATCTCAGCAACTGTAGGAGCTAGAGGAACCGTATTTCCAGTGTAGATTCTTTTAATACTGAGTCAATTAGAGTTTAATTATTTAAGTCGGCGCCACGCCCACCGCCCCCGCAATTTGTATTTGAATTTTTGCACTGCCCTGCACTGCACAATTTTCAAGCTAAATTTTTTTTAAAAATACACATGCAATTGGAGCATGGATTTCTACCGATCCTGAAAATTTTATCAAGATTGGTTAACTATACCTAATAAATACCTAAAGTTTACAGGCGCTAAACACAAAAAATCTGTTTATTTGCGCAAACAAACGGTAAATCGCTTGCGTTCGGTGGTTGATTTTTCTCGGAAGTGCCGCTGTAGCTGCGCTGCCACTACCTTTATATACATATGTATGAATGTGTGCCTTTAATATATTTATACTGTATTAGCTGCCAGTTCAAAAAGTTTGGGTTTGTCGAATGGTTACGACGTTCGATTTAATACGCGAAGATCTTGGGTTCGAATCCCAGACCGGACTCGGAAAAAATATTTTTTTTTTGTTTTGATTTATTTTGCTAATAACCAAATTTGTACAGGGTCTGTAACAGTCGGGAAGCTCGACTGTAACGTTCGTACTTGTTTTTTTTTAAATTTTGCTCCAACAAAAAACACAAAAACTTGACATATTCGTGCTGTGTGCGTGGACCCGGTGCATTTAATCTTTGGTACCCATTTACGGACCAGAGGCCCCTAAGTCCTTGCATAACAAAAATTTCAGTTTTCTGTGCAGCAACTGTGGGGTAATGCAATTGCCAAAACCTCACCCCAAGGGCATGGCCGTGCCTCATATTTTGTTGCCTCTATTGTCTGTGCCATGAATTTGTGTGTGCGAAAATAAATTTTAAAAGCCTGGAAAAGTCTCTGTTCTGATGGCGTCTCCAAAAATGATTTATGTTTGTAGTTGCAAAATCTGTCCGAATGTTTAAGTCCGTGGATCTGAAATGTGCAGCACACCCTAATAAAAGAGAGAGACACAATTAGTTGGTGACTTATGATTCTGGTTCTGTGTACGTAATATTTAAAAATATAATTTTTTCAACTAATATAATTACACAAGCTTGACCTAAAAGAGAGACACAATTAGTTGTGGACTTATGATTCTGGTTCTGTGTATGAAATATTTCAAAATATAATTTTTTTAAACTAATATAAAAAATATAATATATTTCCTAAACCTATTTTCTGTTCATATTTCTAAGCCGATATATTTTTGTACCAAACATTCAATCATTATTTAGTTATAACCGTCTATTTCCTTTAATGGGTATTGACAGCTTTCGATAGTACTGAATGACTGTTTAGTAACAGTTTTTATTATATTTATTTTTATAGTTTAGTTTATATTTATTCAAATTTTGACCAGAAGTTTGTAACGCAGTGAAGGAGACCTCTCCTACCCTATAAATTATATATTCTTGATCAGTATCACCAGCCGAGTCGATCTAGCCATGTCCATCCGTCTGTCTGTCTGTCCGTCCGTCGGTTGCTATGTAAACTAGTCTCTAAGTTTTAAATCTATCAAGCTGAAACTTTGGACCAACCCTTCAATCTGTTGCAGATAGTATATAAGTCGGTACGGCTGGAAACGGAAAACTACATCACATAGCTGCCATAGGAACGATTGGGAAAAAATCGTAAATTCGACACTTTTTAAGATAAAAGATTGATTCTTTATAAATCGCATTTAAAGTTCCTTTTTATACCCTTGCAGAGGGTATTATAATTTTGACCAGAAGTTTGTAACACAGTGAAGGAGACATTTCCGACCCTATAAAGTATATATATTCTTGATCAGCATCACCAACCGAGTCGATCTAGCCATGTCCGTCTGTCTGTCTGTCCGTCTGCCCGTTCCTATGTAAACTAGTCTCTCAGTTTTAAAGCTATCGGGCTGAAACTTTGCACCGACCCTTCAATCTGTTGCAGGTCGGAAGTTTCATCAAAATCGGACAACTATATCCTAAAGCTGCCGTAGGAACGATGGGAGAAAAAGGGTCATTGAGCATAACTCTGGTGTTTTCAAGACAATTAATTCATTCTTTATTCATACCGTTTCCATAGACAGTAAAGCCGATTTAGAAAATTAAAAACTCAAAAATCGGATTACTATATCCTATAGATGTCATACAAACGATTGAACTGTTTGAAAGCAACTAGTCTGCAAGGGTATTCTAAGCTCCGGGTACCGAAGCTAGTCTTCCTTTCTTGTTGTAGTTAAATTTAACTATTTTCAGGTTCTCTTTGATAGCAAACAATCATTTATGTATTGCTACAATGCCCAAAAAAACAAGAGAACTGAAAAGAACATATGTACTTTGAATTGTCGAAACGAAGGATATTTTTTTAAGCGAGAAACATGTATAAATTAGAAAAAAATTGTCCAGGAAAAGTATACACACGAAACTTTATCCAAATAAATTAATCGGCAAATGAAATGATCGAATTTAGTAATTGAAAAAAAAAAGGCATTAATAAGCTATCGTTAATATCAATATTTGTCGATTGAACTAAATCGTGAAATAAATTAAAATAATAATAATATGATTTTCTAAATAAGAAAAATGTTGTTTGATATCTTACGACCATTGCAAGTCATCTGAAATAAAACTAATTCTCTTTAGCGGGTATTTAATAGTACTTTTGAGTATTTTGCCTTTGTTATATCATATTTAGAACGAAGCCGACACAGATGCACATGACTTAGAAAAACAAAAGGCGTTGCACCCGTGCCACAAATTGCACCCCAACTAAGCTTACATTTATGACACCGAATAACCCCGTTTTGAGCCCCTCGTCCGCACCCTTTTTTTCCACACCATGTCAACCCCGGTGTGTTCAAGATTTGTACATTCTCGTCCTACATTTTAATTTATTTATAGAGCACACTGTGCGAAATAAATGATTCTGTTTGAAAAACACTTCAAGAAGTTTGTTCCTATTCAAAAATGTATGTACGATTACATTATTTGGTTAAAAAACAAATTTAAGATACCATATGTCTATTTTATACCTTTGCAGAGGGTATTATAATTTTGACCAGAAGTTTGCAACACAGTGAAGGAGACATTTCCGACCCTATAAAGTGTATATATTCTTGATCAGCATCACCATCCGAGTCGATCTAGCCATGTCCGTCTGTCCGTCTGTCTGTCCGTCTGTCTGTCTGTCTGTCCGTCTGTCTGTCCGTCTGTCTGTTGCCATGTAAACTAGTCTCTCAGTTTTTAAGCTATCGGGCTGAAACTTTGCACCGACCCTAAATTTTTTGCAGGTAGTATATAAGTCGGAACGGCCGAAATACATCACATAGCTGCCATAGGAACAATTGGGAAAAAGTGCCAAAAATTCGGCATTTTTTAAGATTTTTTATTTTAACATATCCTGAAAGTTTCATCAATCGGACCACTATATCATATAGCTGCCATAGGAATGATGGGAGAAAATGGATCATTGGGCATACCTCTGGTGTTTTTCAAGACACTTAATTCATTCTAGAGAAATACATTTTTTATAGACATTAAAGCCGTTTTAGAACATTAAAAAAACAAAAATCGGATCACTATATCCTATAGCTGCCATACAAACGATCAGTTTTACGGCAACTGGTCTGCAATGGTATTCTAAGCCTCCGAAGCTAGCCTTTCTATCTTGTTTTAAGAGTGACATTTCTTTATTTTATTATTTTAGTCATAGTCGAGGGAAAAAAATATATACATATATTTAATTAAAATTATGTTAAATATTAGTATATAGTGATATAACTTGTAATCGGTACATTACTTAGAGTATATTAGGTGGTTCTGGGTGTTTGTAATGTGGTATATTGAAAAAATCCTTAACTGCGCACGCTACCTGGCACCTTTTCACTCGTCCTTGCTTTCCCCCATTTATTCCTACCTGCTTTTTAATTTGTTTTTGGTTGCTTTGTCCTCGCTTCATTCTTTCTATTCTTACGCTTTTCTGCCTCGAATTCCATTTCCATTTGTGGGCGAAGGTCGCTCAACTTATCTGCATGGAAATAAAAAAAAATTATTTCAGCGACTCACTAATAGGTGGGCGTGTGTGTGTGCTCTTTTTGTGTGCACACACACGATTGCACAATAAGCTGGGCTAAGAATGAGAAAGAGAGAGAGAGCCGGACCTACTTTAAATCGAGCACAATATTTATGACCAAATTGGAGTGTTAAAATTGATTAAAATTAAAATTTCAACAAAAATGTGTTAAATCTTAATAATAATAACTATATAAAGATTTTTTCCATAGATTGTAAATAAATTAATTTGTAAAAAAAAATTTTTTGATTGCATTACCTTTGACTTACATATAAAATAAATGTATTCTTCACATATATTTAATATTTAAAAATAAGCTTACTTTTGAAATACTAATTGCCAACTATTTCTTAAATTTATCTTTCGTTACAGAAATGACTCTACCCATCAATCATTTGTTTCTCCACTATTACAAAACATAGTTCAACCAAAAATACATAAATATATTTACAATCCATTTCAATAATTAAGTAAATTCAGATGCAGTAAATAAATTAAAAATAGTCGTTAGAGCACACATAAACAACCAAACCCAAAAAATAATCAAATAAAATCAAATCTATAAATTTTAACAAAATAAGAACCCGAAAAGCACAAACGAACATTTAGCAATAATAAAAGTTTCACATTGTATACAAAATAGAGAAGTTTAAGTAAATGTATGCAAAATAGAAATGTAAAATTCCACAACCCAGTAAATCAAATTACGCACAATAGCAACAACACGAACCACAATTCAAACAGTTTCAGTAACAATTATAACAAAGGCCGCAAAATGCATTTAAAATGTGCAACGACGACGTCAGCAGTTCAAACAACAATACTGAAACATAATTTAAGCCTATGTTACGGATCCGGTTGGATGCAAGTCTTCCTACTACTGACAGTCTTAGTGATTGGAAATCAAAGTGCCTGGCAGGAGAATATACGACCAAAACTCTACGTTGAATTAGGTGAGTACGGCTACTTAAGCAAAGCATTTAATTATAAATTGTCTGAAACTAATAAATCTAAATCAAAATAATTTTCAAAAATAAATCGGAGTTTCTTGCAATGTTAATAAAAAAAAAAATGGTGTCAAACTAAAAAAAAATTTTTAGTTTAGAACATTTTCTTAAAAAATTCTACTTTTTGAAATAAAATGCTTTGTTTATGTATATACCTTCATATTCATAACACAGTCACATACATAAATATGTATACACGTTGCATTTTATTTTTTAAATTCGAGAACTTCTAATTCGATAAACATTTCTATTGAAATTGTTGTGTCATATACTCGTAATCAAATTTATTTGCCATGTTGCAATGTCTGTCAAAGGAAGATGTCAAGAGACTTAACAATGTGTGCCATTCATTGGAACCAAATTAAGTCCAAGCTAAATGTCAATTTAAATTATGACCAATATAAAATGTTTTTATGAGCTACAAAATGTAATTTGCCTGCCAGACATGCGATTTATGCAATGGATGTTGTGATGCGAAATATAGTTCGAGACATTGTATTAAAGTTTGACATCCAAAGACTTACCGAACGCCTCCCAGCTCATCAGGAAACCTTTTTGCCAGCTTTGGCAAGTATCCATTTTTGTCAGATGAAAAAGTTTGCTCAAGAAATGAAGCAATAACTTGTTTAAAGGATGTGGGAAGGAAATGGCAACAGTGGAACATAGCTACTAATGCACACTCTTTTTAAGATATATTCAGACATCCACACGTTTTGCTATTTAACTATAAATAACAAAAATTCCTGCATGACATTATTTACATAAAAGTGCCGAACTTTCAGTGCCGGAATGAGTGGGGTAATGGGATGGATGGGTGGAAAGTGGGTGGAGCTGTTGTCAGCAGCTATTTCTAGTGTCCTGTGTGTCCTCAATGTGCGACATCGTCATTATCACAGTCACCATCATGATCGTCGTCAGGAGTTACGTTGCATATGCAAATTTGGTTCCTTTCACATTTTTTAGACCCTGTACCCAAAGGGTAAAGGGTATATTAAGTTTGTGCAAATGTATGTAACAGGCAAAGTATATATATTCTTGATCAGCATGACGAGCTGAGTCGATATAGCCATGTCCGTCTGTCCGTCCGTCCGTCCGGATGAACACACGGATATAAGCAACTGTAAGAGCTAGAGGAACCGTATTACCAGTGTAGATTCTCCAAATACTGAGTCAATTAGAGTTTATTTTTTAAGTCGGCGCCACGCCCACCGCCCCCGCAATTTGTATTTGAATTTTTGAAATGCCCTGCACTGCACAATTTTCAAGCTACAATTTTTTTAAAAATACACATGCAATGGGAGCATTTCTACCGATCCTGAAAATTTCATCAAGATTTTTAAATTAGAAAGCGCACAATAAATGCCTAAAGTTTACAGGCGCTAAACACAAAAAATCTGTTTATTTGGCAAACAATAGGTAAATCGCTTGCGTTCGGTGGTTGATTTTTCTCGGAAGTGCCGCTGTAGCTGCGCTGCCACTACCTTCATATACATATGTATGAATGTGCGTCTTCAATATATTTATACTGTATTAGCTGCCGGTTCAAAGAATTTGGGTTTGTCGAATGGTTACGACGTTCGACTTAAAACGCGAAGATATTGGGTTCGAATCCCAGAACGGGCTCGGTGTGAATATAATATATATATATATA
>JAJJHY010003911.1:171268-249035 GCA_021224005.1 Drosophila setifemur | reverse complement strand
CGACTGTAACGTTCTTACTTGTTTTTTTTGTTAAAAGTTGAGCGACTTCTTCATTGGGCAAACGTAGGTTGCGCTGTATATAGCAGCAGATGCATACATATGTATCTGCAGTCTTCTTTGTTTGTGCAAGATGAAGCAGAAAACGTTTCCGGCAGCAGATAGAGAGAAGTCTAGTCGAGACAGGAGTTCGGCGAAGAAGAACGAAATGCTAAAAATGTCTTTTGCACGCGTTAGAAATTACGTTATTAAATGTGAATTTGGCACATACTAAATGGGAACAAACGAGAGGCGAACCCAGACTCACATAGTAATGTTGCATTTTTCCACAAACGCCTTTCCAAGTTGACTAGATCTCAAAATATATAGGAGTCAAATGTTGCCAAGAAGGGTGGGAATACATTCTATGCCCTCTGCAGGAAGGAATCCAACCGATTGAGTTCTTTAAAAATGTAAGCACAGGAGAATGTGTCAACCTATTCGATAAAAACAAGAAAGGATGGCTAGCTTCGGGGTCCGAAGCTTAGAATACCCTTGCAGACCAGTTGCCCTCTAACCGTTTGATCATTTGTACTGCAGCTATAGGAAATAGTTTTCCAATGTTTGGTTTTTAATTTAAAACAGGAAAGGAAGGCTTGCTTCGGTACCCGAAGCTTAGAATACCCTTGCAGACCAGTTGCCTTAAAACTGTTCGATCGCTTGTATGGCAGCTAAAGGATATAGTGATTCGACTTTTGGTTTTTGATTTTCTAAAAGGGATTTAATGTCTATGAATTCTCAGGAATGAATTAATTGTCTTGAAAAACACCAGAGTTATGCTCAATGACCCATTCTATCTATCCATTCTGCTATCGTTCCTATGGCAGCTATAGGATATAGTGGTTCGATTTTGATGAAACTTTCAGGATATGTCAAAATAGTCATTAATAAATGTTTTCTAGGAAATATATTAAATATATTTAAAAATGGCGAATTTTTGGCACTTTTTCCCAAGCGTTCCTATGGCAGCTTTGTGATGTAGTGTTCCGATTCCGGCCGTTCCGACGACAGACAGACAGACAGACAGACAGACAGACAGACAGACAGACAGACAGACAGACAGACAGACAAATTTAGCACAAGATGCACTGGGGAAAATCAAAATTTATGATAAGGAAATGAGTTTTGAAAAAAATGTGACAAAGCCGTAAAGCTAAATGTAAAATTTAGGCAATTGTTTTGATAGTGTTGCAAAGATTACACTTTCAGTTAGGTATTCATACGAGTATATATACAACATTTAAAAGAAACTGTATCAGTTAGTTAGTCGGAACATTGCTGCCATAGAGACATTTGCGAAAAAAGCGTAACTATAGATGTTTTTAAAATGTCTGTCTTGACCGATCCTGAAATTCTTACCAATATTGGACTACTATATTCTACAGCTGTCAGAGGAACGGTGGGAAATAAGAGGGCATGGCGCATAACTGAGTTGTTTTAAAAGAAAATTAGATTTAATTACTTACTCTCAAATTCTATTTTCGTTTTTTCGATGCATACAAGTATACATGTGTCTCAATGTGCGCCTTTAATTTGTACTGTATTAGCTACTCGATTCGAAAAGTATATGCTGGTGCACTGGTAGGACGTCTGACTAGTAACACACGAACGTCACAGGTTCAAATCCCCGACCAAATAATTACAGGGTCTTTAACAGTCGGGAAACTCGACTGTAACGTTCTTACTTGTTTTTAGGTGGAATCGCCGTGAGGGGCTTTGAATCCTGAGTCTGCTGCCTTTTTTTTTTGTTCTTGATTTTCATTAGATTATTCAATCAAATTTAAATTTGAAAAGATACCTTACATAAAATCTAACTTAGCTTTCCTGTATTGTTATAATCTCGCAGAGGATATTATAAGGATTTCCAAAACTGTAATTTACCACGACCAAATCGGTACGACCGAATTCGGAAATCTACCCCACAAAGTCACGTATTTATCGGATCACTATATTCTTAACCTGCCATACAAACGATCAAGTGGTTTGAGAGAAATTGGTCTACAAGGAGAATCCCTGGGGGTTCGAAGCTAGTCTACATTTCTTGTTTTTAATCTATTTTCTATATACTATACATACATACTTATCTGAATTATATCGTCTCTTAATATCTCATTAGAAAACTCATTTCTTTTGTCAACTGCTAATCTACTAATCTGTGAAGTCAACCTGTATTCCTACCCCTAACCTCGTTCATCCTTTCCGCACATTGCTAAACCAATTACTTAGCTACAAGTCCCCTTCATTCGCATCCTTTGCTGCCACTGTTGGGGACATTTCACGTGTTAAAGATCATTTAAAATCCATGAGGGAGCCAGCAGAAAGACAGAGCGAGAAAGGGTGGGTTCATAGGGGGTGGCTGGGTGACAATTTCTACTTCTAGTTCGTTTTCTTCAATTCGCTGTTTGGGGCACTCGTCCAAAACAAGAAAATAAGGTAAATGGGAAAATTATGAATGCGCCCAAGGAGGTGTAGATTAAACGAGCAAGGGTGCAAGATGAGTGCGTGTGCGTGAATGGGGTAATACATTCTAAAGCAATGTTGGGCAGGGAGTGAACAAAAAAAAAATTATGAAAAACGGAAACGAAAGTTCAAATACCCTCAAAAAATATGTATCTCATTCAAGCATAGGGACATTCCCATTAGTTTTTTTACGCTTGCCAGATTGTAGTTAAACGCGAGAATTTTTACAACAGCCATATGTTTTAAGACCCTGTACCCAAAGGGTAAAGGGTATATTAAGTTTGTGCAAATGTATGTAACAGGCAGAAGGAGGCGTGGCAGACCCCACAAAGTATATATATTCTTGATCAGCATGACGAGCTGAGTCGATATAGCCATGTCCGTCCTTCCGTCCATCCGTCTATCCGTCCGTCCGTCCATCCGGATGAACACACGGATCTCAGAAACAGTAAGAGCTAGAGGAACCGAATTACCAGTGTAGATTCTCCTAATACTGAGTCAATTAGAGTTTATTTTTTTAAGTCGGCGCCACGCCCACCGCCCCTGGAATTTGTATTTTAATGTTTGCACTGCACAATTTTCAAGTTAAAATTTTTTAATAAATACACATGCAATTGGAACATAGATTTCTACCGATCCTGAAAATTTCATCAAGATTGGTTAATTAGAAAGCGCACAATAAAGTTTACAGGCGCTAACCACAAGTAATCTGCTTATTTGCTCAAACAAACGGTAAATCGCTTGCTTTCGCTGGTTAATTTTTCTCGGAAGTGACGCTGCAGCTGCCACTATCTTCATATACATATGTATGAATGTGCCCCTTCAATATATTTATACTGTATTAGCTGCTGCTTTATAAAGTTTGGTGTGATCTATAAATTATATATTCTTGATCAGCATCACCAGCCGAGTCGACCTAGCCATGTCCGTCTGTCCGTCTGTCTGTCTGTCTGTCTGTCTGTCCGTCTGTCGGTTGCTATGTAAACTAGTCCCTCAGTTTTAAAGCTATCGGGCTGAAACTTTGCACCGACCCTTCAATCTGTTGCAGGTAGTATATAAGTCGGAACGGCCGGAATCGGAACACTACATCACATAGCTGCCATAGGAACGATTGGGAATAAGTTCCAAAATTTCGCCATTTTTAAAGATAATTTATTTATTTCTTGGAAAACTCTATTTAATAGCAATTTTAACATATCCTGAAAGTTTCATCGAAATCGGACTACTATATCCTATAGCTGCCATAGGAACGATGGGAGAAAATGGGTCATTGAGCATAACTCTAGTGTTTTTCAAGACAATTAATTCATTCTTGCGATATACAGTTTTCATAGACAGTAAAGCCTTTTTAGAAATTTAAAAACCCAAAAATCGGATAACTATATCCTATAGCTGCCATACAAACGATTGAACGGTTTGAAAGCAATTAGCCTGCAAGGGTATTCTAAGCTTCGGGTACCGAAGCTAGCCTTCCTTTCTTGTTTTTTTTTGGTTTTAATTTATTTAGCTTATAACCAAATTGGTACAGGGTCTGTAACAGTCGGGAAACTCGACTGTAACGTTCTTACTTGTTTTTATATATCAAAAGTCGCAAGCGGACCCGAATTGGCCGTGCGATCGCTACAAAGACGAATACCGAAAAGAATGATGAAATATGATAGAGCTTAGGCCAAGGGCCGCCGCAATGAGATGAAGGTAATAAGGAATTTAAGAGAGTCTTAAGACTCTTAAGAGTCTGACTCTGGCCGCATAACCAAACATTATTCAAAAATCGATTTTTTGGTCCCGACAAAGTTGGTTCCCCCACTCAATACTTGTTAATGTTAATACTGGCTGTGATAGTTTTTCCCCAATATCTAACAGCCACTGCAAGAGTTTTAAAACCAGCCACCCAATTTCTTCTTAGCTTTTTTTTTTATTTCGCCGTCCTTTCTGACCTTTTCCTGCGTGGCTCAGGGTTGCATTTGTCAGCCGCAAGTGGTTGTCATTAGGAGCTGCGACAAAGAGGTCATTTAAATGCACTCTTCTTGGTCCGCTTCTTTAGCTTTACTCCAGTCCGTCTGCTTCTTCTTCTTTAACTTATTCGCCAACATGTGGCACATTTTCTCCTTACCTTTTCCCTCAAATTGCTCAGAATTTGTATTTTTATGCGAAAAATTTGGTGGACATTCTGCAAAATGTTGCTCATGCTTATATCTTGCTACGTGCAAGGATTTCGTGATAACCGCAAAAGCAATTTGTGGTAGTGCACTGAAAGTAATACAAACAGGAAAAAAATCCATTTAAAATGACAAGTGATTTGATTTACATAATTTGTAACTAACAAAAATGCAATTTTAAAATTGAGTCTGCTATCTAAATACCCATAAATAATAAATAATAATAATTAAATAAATTCATTCTGGTACTGCCCAGAGTATCGAGCATCGCCAAAGTACATGAACCTTCCGTTGGTAGCCAACTAATCGAGTGAAAATTGCATTGCTTACACTCGATGCTTTACATTCAGATATATCACGTTATTAAATATAAATTAAAATACTTTTATTTATTTTACTTTTAAATATTTTTAATTTTTGTAAAATACTATTTTCATTGTTTTTAAAGAATAGTAGTAAAAAGAGTGGTGACATTTATCCAACAGATATTCAGTATATATAGCTAAATATATTATTTTATTTTTGTTCTTGAAATGTTATGCATTAAACATTAAATCTTTTATATATTAAGGAATATTATGGTTTGGTTCCCAGGTCCCATATTGTTATAGTAGTTGTTTTCCTTTGGTTACTTCAGGGGATAATTTGAATATAATTTAAACTCTGAAAAACTATTTTTAATAAATAAAAAGTATTTATTGTAATGACTAATGTTGAGTTCCCCAAGTGAAATTTATTTATAAATTTAAATAACATTTATCTACAGTCTACCACAGATAAGACTATATCACCTCGCTTTGATGTCGATGAAGATCATATTCGGAAGGGTCGAAAAAGCTTTTTTCTCGTTGTTACATTTACAAAATGTAATAATTGTACTATATGAGTAACAGGATTGAAAATTTTGGTTGATGGCAAACTTAGTTGATATTTTTTCTGTGTGTATATTGGGTAAAGAGGAGACGTCTTAGATATTTACTTCCTGTGCGAGGCTCCAGCGAAGAACAAGGGCTTGCAGATGTGCTGAGGACTTTGCCCGAAGTCGCCCAAAAATAGTTCTGTCGCCACTGTCGGCGACTTCGCTGCTCTGGCTGGCTGTCATTAAAACTGTCTGCAACGTGTCGGAACAGCAAATATAACTGTTAATTGCCATTTGTGCGCGCACCTTTACTCGATTCCGGAACGTCGGCATTATTTTCATATTTCGCCGCAAGCGCCTCATTACAATTTAATTCACATTGTAATTGCGGATAGGAGTGGAAATGGAAATGGGGAGCGAAAAAGGGTCGAAAACTAAGCAGTAGAAACTGAGGAAGGCGGCAAGCACATACTGGGTAAAAAGTTTTTTTTCTTAAGTTTTGCGCCACTCGACACGCGCATCGCATAATTTCCACACGTTTTATGTGGCACAAACTCGCACATATGCATTCTCATTGTCCACCAACCCACCACCAACCACAACCCTCCCCAAACCAATTTCCCCCACCAACTCGTTTTCGAGCCATATGCATTTTTAGCAGTTGAATGTCGAAAAGAGCGGAAATGTAACTTAGTAATATTTAGCCCCAGCTTTAATCGCTTTGCATTCTCCCCTTTTTGTATCTTTTCCTCTTGTCCATAGTAATATTTAATTTTGATTTCTTTTGAATTAGTTAAATAATATTTTGTATTGATTATCTCCGCTGTCGTCGAATTGTCTTTACATAGATTCCTCGAATATGCTATATGCATAATAATTCGTTGACTATGGGTTGGGATTACAGAAGTAAATGTGTTAAAAAATAGCAAGAAAGGAATGCTAGCTTTGGGGCGCTTGCAAACCAGTTGTCTTCAAACCCCTTTGATCGTTTGTATTGCAGCTATAGGATATAGAGGTCTGAGACTAGAGTTATGTTCATTTCCCATTTTTCCTATGGCAGCTTGAGGATATAGTCATCCGATTTTTATCGGATTTTTACAGCGAACGGTTTTTATTTTGCGCCTCGAAAATGACCTTTATTATATAATATAAGCAATAACATTATAGTCAAGTTTCCCGACCATTAAATACACGGTACCAATTTGGTTAGAAGCTAAACAAATCAAGAACAAAAATAAAAAAGTCAGCTAGACCTAACCATTATACCTAATATAGTTTATACCAGATTCAGGATTTAAAGCCCCTCACGGCGATTCCAATTTAAAACAAGTAAGAACGTTACAGTCGAGTTTCCCGACTGTTAAAGACCCTGTACCAATTTGGTCTGGGTTTCAAACCTGTGACGTTCGTGTTACTAGTCAGACGTCCTACCAGCGCACCTGCATATACTTTTCGAAGCGAGTATAAATATATTGAAGGCACACATTCATACACATGTATATGAAGGTAGTGCGTTCTCAGAGGCACTTTAGAGAAAAACCAACCACCAAACGCAAGCGATTTACCGTTATTTTGAGCAAATAAATAGATCGCTTGTTGTTAGCGCCTGAAAACTTTGGGTATTTATTGCGCGCTTTCTAATAACCAATCTTGATGAAGTTTTCAGAATCGGTAGAAATACATGCTCCAAAATAATTTAGCTTGCAAATTGTGCAGTGCAGTGCAGTGCAAACATTCAAATACAAATTGAGGGGGTTGTGGGCGTGGCACCGACTAAAAAAATAAACTACAGCTGCGTCAGTATTAGGAGAATCTACACTGGTAATACGGTTCCTCTAGTTCTTATCATCATGCTGATCAATAATATATATACTCTGTGTCGCTGCTTTTATCCTAAGCAAATCCATATCCGAGGTAAAGGTGGAATAATTTAACTTTTCTTACGCCAGGGACATTGCATTTTTCAATATAAGTGTCCCAATGGAGTTCTTCCACACTATTTACTCTGCCAGTTTCTGGCCGGAGCACATAATTGTCCAGAAACACCAGACTAGGAAAGAAAGAAACCTAAACGGCCATAACCTATTCAACTACCCCAGCCAACTGCCCTCACTGTGCAGGGGCCACCAGTCCCCGGACTTCATGGGAGCTGAAACTGGTAGTTTCTTTATTCACCAACTTGACCAGAGGTTTCTGGTACCATGAGCGTCGGTATAATAGAGACGGTGTTCGCTCTCTACCCCTTCGCAAAATCCCTAGGATAGTTGGGAACATAGCTGGTGGCCTTTGCGGTTTAACAAGTAAACGCCGCGATTGCGGAAGAGGAAGGAATAGTCTACGCTTCGAACAGTGAGAAAACCCTGCCCTTGAGAATGGCGTATACTATACGACCTGTAAGTTGGCCTCGGTGAACTTGTTCGTCCTTCCCGGCGGGGTGGTGGAGTTTTACTTATGGTTGACTCCAAGCTCTCGGCGGAAGAGATGAACTTTCAAGAATCCGTTGATATCGAATTCATTTGCGTAAAAGTAAGTTTATCAGGTAATTCCTTCTACATTACGTGTTCTTATATTCCTACCATTTCCTCCAAGCATTTACCTGCTATCCGATTTTCCAGTTTCCAGTTCTAAGTTTGCAATTTTCTTATCAACGGGGATCAGTTGATTGTCCTTGCTGATTTTAATAAACCAGAAGTCAATTGGTCTAATAATACAAAGTCTAACCCCGATGGCGCAACATGATCTTATTGTTGGCATGTTAGATATGTCGATCTTGCAAGTTAACCATGTGCGAAACTCCTTAGGCTGCATACTGACTCTGTGTTTTGTTTCATACTCGGACAGCGTGCTTTGTCAAGAACTTCCCCTCTAACACAACCAAAAGATCACTATCATCCCACTTTGGAGGCGACGGTCGACAATGTGGAAATCGAGGTCTAAAAATTGTTCCGATCTTATTCATGCACCGAAATAGTTGATGTTTTGAATTAATGCAAAAACTGTTTTTATAGTTTTGTCAACACCAAGCGTAAATCTGTTCTATACCTATCCTCTATGTCATTTGAAAACTCTTCGCCAAACACCGATCAGACCATTTCCGATCTTTTTAGAAGATTCTTCAAAATAACATATGAACCTTCAATAATTTTGAACCAGACGTATCCATACGCATTCCCAAGGTCTAATTTTATTATCTGTCCTGTTATAAACAAAAGCTCGATTTTAGTCAATCTTTAACGGGTTTATTCGGCAGGACCGGACGGTGTACCAAGCTGCGTGCTTAGATACTAATTCGATATCCTAAGCAAGCCTCTTCTTAAATTCTTCAGTTTGTGTCTCTAATCTTCGACGTTTTCTCATATTTGGAAGGAATCATAATCGCATAATCGAATCGTAATCGCACTTTATAAAGAGGTAAACAAGGGGACGCCAGTAATAATAGAGGAATCTTTAAAATGTCTGCTAGCCCTTCGAGAAACTAATAATTCAGTTCCTTAATATCTCCATGCCAACATGGATTCGCGAATCGTCGTTTGACGAAAACTAAACTCTTTTGGAGCTCTCATCCTTTGTAGTTAAGGGCTTCCAATCAAATCTTCAAACGGATGTCATTTACACAGAGCCAAGCATTCGACTCCGTTAATCACTCTTCTCTTTTTATAAAGCTTGATAAATTCGGTTTCCTGTATTCTTAATCAAATTGATTAGCACTTACCTGAGTAACAGAACACATAGGGTTCTCTTCCAGAGCTCACTATCTGGTAGTCACCTAGGTCCTTTGCTGTTCACACTTTTTATTAATGACCGTCCACTGGTCATACCTAATTCTCGCGTACTAATGTAAGCGGATGATGTTAAGCTTTGTCTTCAATATAACGATTCCTAACGTCAATCGGTCTTGCAGGCCGATTTTAATAACTTACAAGCATGGTGTCATGCAATTTACTAATACTAAACGGCTAAACGGCTTCCTTGAAAGAATCCCGCGTGGTGTCATACTTGATGCCAAGTTTAAATTTACTGACCACATTTCGTGCATAGTAAATAAGACCATGGGTGTGCTAGGTTTCATAAAAAGGTGGTCAAAAGAATTCAATGACCCCTATGTTACTAAGACTTTATTAGTATTGCTTGTTCGGCCAATTATTGAGTAGGAATCATGTATCGAATCCGAGTCCCTAACTGGGAACCAAACCAACTCTATCGCACTCTAGTAGACTCATTTTTCCTAGCCTACTCTCGCTAATCGTAGAAGCATGCTTGGTGTACTTTTCATCCTAAACCTATTTTACAATGAGGTTGATAGTTCTGTCTTATTAGAACGCATCAACTATAACGTGTCTGGTAGACTTACTAGAAATGATATCCCCTTACCTTTAAACCACAGTAGTTCGAACTGCATAAGCCCTTTAGAGTACTTTGTTAGACTTCAATAAATTGCACCAATTAACTTCTGATTTTCTTCAACTAACGACTTTACTCACATTAAGTCTTTAATTCTCGTTTATCTAGCGCACTACAGTTCTATGTAGTTTTCCTTGCAAAATAGTCGTATGATATTTAAACTTTATCAACAAATTTTGTATTTTATTTTAAATAAAATGAATACACATTTCAATCGAGCACATTTTGGCCATTTAATTTGAAATGGGAATTACAAATCACAGGGTTGGGTTAAAAAAAAGAGAAGAGCAAAAAAGAAAGCAGAAAAATAAATCCGAAAGGCACACCCAATCAATTATATAGACAGCACATTTACAGCCCCCACTGGGCATTGTCGTTTAATCCCCCCTTGCCACTCAACGATTCGAGTCCAGGTTCTCGACAGTCTGAAGTCTGCAAATATGCACTTGGTTGTGTGTGCAATTGGAACATTCCCTGGATTAAACGTTTTCTTAATGGAGTGCCTCATTTTTAGGTTAGAAAGTTTTTCATGCCGAGAAAATAAATTACACACTTGAGTGCAATTTGGTAGCGGCATGTCGCTCCATGATGCAGGATGCGGTCGCTTGAAACGAGCATTAATGGTCTTAGCTTGTCCTATCCATTCTCCGTCGAGCCTCAACTGAACAATCACCGCATAATGATGTTAATCAAAAGTTGCTGATGCAATTCCGCTGATGCAGCAGTAGCTGCAGACCGGTTGAATGGTTCAAATACATAAAGAAAGATTTTTTTAAAAGAATTTTAACGGCTTTTGCAAATCATGGTGCTCATAGAAATTAAAATTTAAAATTTCGTAGGTTACAATATTAAAATTACTGATAATATTATACCTTCTTGGGTTTTTTATTTTCTAAATTTGCTTTATTGTATGTGAAGTATATTGTCCAAGAATGAAATAATTTTGTTTATAAACACCAGAGTTATGGTCAATGACCCATTTTCTCCCATCGCTCCTATGACAGCTATAGGCTATAAGGCTAGCTACCCGAAGCTTAGAATGCCCTTGCAGACTAGTTGCTTTCAAACCGTTCAATCGTTTGTATGGCAGCTATAGGATATAGTAATCCCATTTTTGGGTTTTTAATTTTCTAATTCGACTTTAATGTCTATGGAAACTGTATTTCTCAAGAATGAATTAATTGTCTTGAAAAACACCAGAGTTATGCTTAATGACCCATTTCCTCCCATCGTTCCTATGGCAGCTATAGGATATAGTGGTCCGATTTTGATGAAACTTTCGGGATACGTTAAAATAGTCATTAAAAATAGATTTATAAATAATGAATTAGTTATCTTAAAAAATGGCGAATTTATGGCACATTTTCCCAATCGTTCCTATGACAGCTATGTGATGTAGTGTTCCGATTCCGGCCGTTCCGACTTATATACTACCTGCAACAGATTGAAGGATTGGTGCAAAGTTTCAGCCCGATAGTTTTAAAACTGAGAGACTAGTTTACATAGCAACAGACAGACGGACAGACAGACGGACAGACAGACGGACGGACAGACAGACGGACAGACAGACGGACATGGCTAGATCGACTCGGCTGGTGATGCTGATTAAGAATATATAATTTATAGGGTCGGAAATGTCTCCTTCACTGCGTTACAAACTTCTGGTCAAAATTATAATACCCTCTGCAAGGGTATAAAAATATAAATATGCTTACACCGAGTCTTGTCTATGATTCGAACCCAAGATATTCGCGGTTTCAGTCGAAAGTCGTAACCTTTCGACCAAACAATACTTTTCAAATCTGCAGCTAATACAGTATAAATATATTGAAGACGCACATTCATACATATGTATATGAAGGAGTGGCAGCTGATGCTGCACTTCCGAGAAAAATCAACCACCGAACGCAAGCCGTTTGTTTGAGCAAATAAACAGATTACTTGTGGTTAGCGCCTGTAAACTTTGAGTACATATTGTACGCTTTCTAATTAAGCAATCTTTATGAAATTTTCTCGATCGGTAGAAATCTATGCTCCAATTGCATGTGTATTTATTCCAAATTTGGAAAATTGTGCAGTGCAGGGTAGTGCAAACATTAAAATACAAATTGCGGGGGCGGTGGGCGTGGCACCTGAAAAAAATCATCTGCGTAATAATTACGAGGATCTGCACAGTTAATAAGGTTCTTCTAGCTCTTACAGTTTTTGAGATTCGTTCGTTTATCCAGACGGACAGACGGACACGGCTATATCGACTCAGCTCGTTATGCTGATCAAGAATACATATACTTTGTCGGGTCTGCCACGCTTCCTTCTGCCTGTTACATACATTTGCACAAACTTAATATACCCTTTACCCTTTGGGTACAGGGTCTAATTAAGTCCCGTCGAGTTTAAGATGGGGCATGATGAATTTCTACAACAATTTTACCCACTGCACGCAAATCAAAATGGAAAATAACTGTTTTTACCCCAAACTTTTTCCCAAACGAATGCAGAAAATTTTGTGGCGCAGCCGAGAGGCGGAGCCCTGAAATCAGCATGACAATTATAATGATAATGATGGGGGTTATATGGGAAAGCGGGTTTTCTGATGGAAATGTCATTAAATGATGACAAGAAAAGCGCCCAAGCGGCAACGACATCAGGTCCATCTTACTTCTCGGTAGTGGTGACTTTATCATTGTCCTTGTTGTAGTTGGCAGCTACATTGAATGCAATTAAAAAGTTTAAGTTGGTTCCCTTCGGTTTTGAATGTATATGTACATGAGTATGCTATTCTTAGCTCCAAAGCGAGCTCAAATTATTTTAATTAATGGGAAAATGAGTTGCTCAACAGTTGGCAAATCAGCAAGTTGAAGATTTTTGTATGTGTCAGCACAACTATCAGTCATTTATTAAGATTATGCATCGGCGTTGGTAAAGCGTTGGTAAAGCAGTTAAGGAAATCCGATTCGTAATATACGAGTATGTATAGATGTATATCGTAAAACAAGAAAGGAAGCCCAGCTTCGGGGCCCTTGCAGGCTAGTATATATATATATATATATAGCTTTAGGATATAGTGGTCTGATTTTTGGTATTTCATTTTATAAATTGGCTTTTATTTACATGAAGTTGTCTAATGTCTAAAAATTAATTAATTATATCAATAAACACCAGAGTTATGACCCATTTTCTCGCACCTATGGCAGCTATATGATAAAAGTCCGATTTGATACGATTTTTAGGATATGTTATCAAAGTTATTCAAAAGTGATTCATTAAGAAACAATTAATGTTGTTTTTATTGTCGTTGGGCTTTCAGTGGCAAAGTCGGAAAATTTTTATATATTTAATTTTAGTTGTGCAAGAAGTAAACAGTTTACCCCGCATGGGGACGGCTGTCGTCGTTTCTGTCACTTTTTCGGGTCACCTCCTGGCTGGTTTCCTCTTGGTTTTACCCGTGCCTTGCGACAGGCAATGCCAGTGATCTACGCCAATAGCGCCCACGTAACAAGCTTAGCTTCAGCCCGTACCTTATACCAATTCTCAGCAGTTCCACCTCATCCGCATCAACGTCGTCGATTTTTGTCGTTGAGGCATAAACTTGGTTGGCTTCTTGTTAGTGTTGATTCAGCTGGATAGCAAAGTGCTCAGCTGACTTCCATTTGGCTGCATTTGGGCTACATATATTCAACTTCCGATATGCAATAACAAATCGAACAAATCAAATTATTATTGATGACTGAAATGGTTGAGTTCTTAGTGTCTGAAATGGAATTCAAAGTTTTCGATTGATTGGTGTCACCTTGATGGAGTTTCCCATCCTAATCCTTTTTTCCCAAACATTATTGATTGCCCTCAAAATATTCTTCAATTATATCAAAGATGTAACGATTTCTGGGACCAATTATTTATTTCTCATTTATTGGTTACTTGCTTTAAAAAAATTTAAATTAAATTCTAGATAAAGACTGAAGCAAAATAAAACAATTTTTTTGTACTGCACATCGACCATCATTCTCAAATATTTTATTAAACTGGGAAGGACAACCATTACAACACGGGGCTCATATGGTTATGAAGCAATTCTGCAAACCACCCTTGATTCGATGTCGACTGATGGTATAAAATATTAACCCTCTCCGATTGGCTTCAGTCATCATCATTATTGGCGGCAGGAGTTGACATCCCACACAGTTTGCTATGCGCTCCGTTGTCATCAGGAGATCTACCGCCAAGAAAGATCCCCCCTCTTCTTCTTTTCCAACAGTTTCCAGCTTGAAACAAATGTCTTCCGTCTTGGCAGCTTCCGCTTTTACACTCGAAATATTTTTTCGACCTAATGCCACAAAAAATAAGAATTACAAATATGATAAAATCTTTATGGCATTAGCCACTAATAAAATTTCAAGTAATTACAAAAATAAACCGAAATATAAATATATAACATTATTCAATAAATTCAATATTTTTTGCGGTGCAATTGAAGTTTCACTGTCGTTGTTATCTGCTGTGGTTGTTTTTAGTTCCTTTTTGGAGAGATTTATTGTCATTTGGGCCAGGAATTTCGGGGTGACAACGTGCCACCTCGTCAATGCAGTTTGTCGCCATGTCGAGATCGACGCCTTTCGTTCTTCGCGACTATTTATTATTAAGACACATGTCGTTTAGATAATCGGCAAATCATCCAGGACTCTAGAAAGATTGTAAGCGTCTTTATCTGTATTTTATATCTGCATCTGTAGAAATATCTGTATGCTATTTGTGGTGTTGTATCTGTATTCAGTGTGGGTTTGTGCTTTATATTGAGTGATGATTTGTTAAGGGAACGTGTACTGGGTTCATAGGATAGAGCCAATGAATAGCCTTGTCTCACAATTTCAATTGTTTTAGATTTAAAAGTCATTTACGAGTTTTGACCTTAGCCGCTTAACATCTAAGTGTTTGTCACTTGTGCGTTTTCAGCTGGCATTTGTATGACAGTTAGTGTGTATATACCTTAATTTGTATTTGCCATTACATTAATTTGCGGTATTACGTCCGGGACTGTCTAGTTAATGAACATCTTATGTGAAATCCCTTGGTAAAAGCATTTTGCAATTTGTCCAAAACGCTAAAAGGATACATTGCTAGAAAATGCTGAGGTATGTACTTCGAATTAAATTTAATTAATGCCTGATGGATTTTTAATCAGACCTCGTAACTCCTACTTCATTTATATCAATTGTTTTGAAATAATTAAATATAATCCCCATCAAAGAAGTCCCTAATTAATGAAATCATTTATGTGATTACAACAAAAATTTCAATATTTTTTTCGTTGAATTTTATTTTGAGCAACCTGGATTTTTTAGCTCAATTTAACCGCTATAAAAACGCAGAATAAAAGTAAAATTATTTGAAGCGGCAAAGAGTTTGCTTTTTCATAGTTTTCGGCTCGTTAGCTTCTTATAGTTGGGTGATTTCTTTCATATATATTTTATAGATGAACATCAAGGCAGAAACGGCTGAAAGTTTTCACTTTTCAGCTTGGTCAAGGCTGTCGCTTCGGATGTTTGAGCTGTCATCATAATAAGCGGATCCTTTGTGGTCGGTCCTTTCCCATTTTTCTGATTTTAAACTATGTCATCACCAACGTATGTTTACTCGTTCCTGGCGGTAAACGTAATGACATTTGGTTTCTTTTAAAGTTAAAGCAGCACTAACATTTTGTTAGGAGCTGGATTGTCAGAAGAGCGTACCCAAAAAAGTTGCATTGTTGGTTATCTTAATACCTCGTAATTTAAGAACCTAGTCTATACCTAATCAAAAAAGTATTTTGCGTTGGCGTTAACTAAGTTGCTATTTGATGAATATTTACAATAAAAGTGTCTACAAACACAAAACATAAACAAGATAATACGGCGGACTATAAGGCCAACGAAGCTCCTTATTACATATATAGAATGCAGTAGTGCTCTCAGTTTTAAAGCTATCGGGCTGAAACTTTGCACCGACCCTTCAATCTGTTGCAGGTAGTATATAAGTCGGAACGGCCGGAATCGAAACACTACATCACATAGCAGCCGTAGGAACGATTTTGAAAAAGTGCCATAAATTCGCCATTTTTAAATATATTTTATGTATTTCTTAATAAACTCTTATTAATGACTATTTTAACATATCGTGAATGTTTCATCAAAATCGGACCACTATATTCTATAGCTGCCATAGGAACGATGGGAGAAAATGGGTCATTGAGCATAACTCTGGTGTTTTTCAAGACAATTAATTCATTCTTGAGAAATACAGTTTTCATAGACATTAAAGCCGTTTTAGAAATTTAAAAACGCAAAATCGGATCACTATATCCTATAGCTGCCATACAAAAAACGATTGAGCGGCTTAAAGGCTTAAAACTGGTCTGCAAGGGTATTCTAAGCTTCGGGTACCGAAGCTAGCCTTCATTTCTTATTAGTTTGTGCTTTGTGTGTTGGCAGCTTATAGTGCGGTAGGCCAGCAAATACATTTTAGAATTTTTAATGTGCCGCCTTCTGCCTTTTATGGCATCACACACAATCGACAGCGGGAGCAAAAGGAAAAGCCGGAGCAGCTGCCAAATGTTTGACCGCAGAAACAGAGTACAGTACTGGACGTGGCTAGACAGGGCTGGAGCACTGTTAACATGCACATGACATTTATTTTTAGATGTTAATCTGATTAAATAAGCAATAAGGTGGAATCCAGGAACCCTCTTCTCTCACTGTGCCAGAGGGGTTGCCCATGTACAAGTGGATCCTGATTTGTGGGCTTCTTTTGGTGCACAGTGCTTCAATATTTAAATCTCTAACTTATTACTCTCTATAACTCTATTACTACTCCAACAGGATTAGCTTGGCCCAAGGCCTATTTTCAAATATAGTTGAGATTGAACAAATTTTCCCGAGACAATGTATATATATAATAAATGATATAAATACGTAACAATTTTGAAATATATTTTGGTTATATTTATTTTTTCTCACAATCCCTGGAATATTATCATATTAATTTTTGGGAATTTTATGTGGTTTTAAATGCTTTTTAATATATTTTTAACAGTTAATTCAAACAGAATATTTATATTTTTGGCAGGCTGACCATCATCTAAGAAGTTCAACGTATTATACACAAATATACATATATATTATTTATTGTGTATCGATTTTGCTTATGATATTACTATTTTTACTAGTAAATCCCAATGACTGAAGCATTTAAAACTCTAATACCATCGGGCGGATAGTATGCTGCTCCCTTGTAGCTTAGATCATATTCGCAGTATGTTTACTGTATCGAGACCAATGTGCCGTATGTGATTTGTAAGCCCAGTTATTGGATACCCCTTTCGTTGCGTCCACCCTATGCCCGTCTGCCAGTTTGGCTTCTACCGCTTTTAATGCAAATGCAGGGCCAAATGCGCATTAGCAGCGGCACAAACCGACACAGGCTGCAAAGTAAGCTGCATAACGCTGGGACCTGGGCGAATTTGGATACTGTAGATACCCTGCATACTATCAGATACAATGTGCATCTTTTATGAGTTGGCAACGAGCCTGCACTGACTATGCTTTTGGTCTTGGAGATTGCATTAGACCTGCTTTGTATCTGGGCAAATGATTCGCCATCGATGAGTTGGCTGCTAAATTGGCAAAGCCGCAGATTGACAGAGGATCGAGAACTACCCATACGAAATTGAGGTATGAGCTTAGAGCAACAGAACCCATCATCAACATTTTTTTGGAGTGCACACATTGGCGCAGTCTAATTGATGAATTACTGATGCACACCTGGATACCTTAAGCCCAAAGGCCCAAATGCATCAATGCAATACCTATTTCTATGTGAGTAGAGGTGGGGCGGGGTGGCATGTTTGGATCTTTTGTGGTCGTGCTAGAAAATTACGTGTGTGTTCACAAAAGATAATTAGAACAGCTGATGAGGCGAGCAGCCGTGTGTGCATCGTCGCATTACCATTTTGGGATGCCTGGCAAATAATTGTCTGTGGCTTATTTGGAGGGTATAATCCTTGGAGAAATCGTTATTACTTATATGATACTATGAATTATCTATAATGTATGAATAAAAGAACTGGATAATTTTGATATTATTTATTTATACATAATAAATTATATTTCGCCTTGACTTTTTCTTTAATGGATACAGAAATATAAACCATTGTAAGGTCATATTTTTATTTTGACTTAATTAGTGCATAAAGGTCCTGCCTTTATTTCCTGAATTTTTCAATTTATTCCATTCGAACTGAATTGAAAATTCATAACTTCTGTTTGGATTCAGTGAGTTGAAATTTACGATTCCAAAGTTTTATAATTCCAACTTGAATCTGTCGAGTGCAAAATCTTAATTTCTCATCTGAATGGGAGCTTGAGGTTGATGGGGTCACTTGAAACTGCCAACGGATACGCGACTTAATCGTCCAAGTCATTACACATAGCGACATACTCACTTGGGAAACGTTTCCCCACTCCACAATGTAGTCACGCTGTCCATCATGTCCTGTCCAGCTCGCCATTCCCATTTTCATTCACATTGCATTTTGCTATCCGTCTACACTGTTAACTTATTTGCTTTGTGATAAACGCCAAGTTGATTTATACAACCCACCGACAATTCATTCAGCCATTTGCACCACTCGACCAGCCACTTACTCATTCATTCAATGGTTCGTTCGTTCGTTCATTCGCTCATGCAGACATGCACTCAAGCGTACAAAATTCTTGTTTGTTTGGTTCCTTATTCATTGAACGAGAGCAGACAGCGACTTTCTTGCCAGAGAAGGCTCTCTGGTCAGAGGCCAAAGGAGCTGGCTAACTGGCGATCGATATAGGTAAGGGACGGACAGGCCGGGACACAATTTAAAGTTGCAGGCTTAACACGACGTGGCTACTTGGCCACTTCACTACGCCATCAATACCCCATTGAAGGGGTGGAGGTGATTATTTTCACTCCCATCTGCTTTCTAATATTTTCACAGATGCGAGCTCAAGGTTGAGAGAATTCTTACATATCAGCTGCTGAATTTAATTCAATTAACGATCCAGTCTAGTCACATAATTTTGTTACTTGGAAATTTGACACACACAAATTGTGGGCACTTATAAATAAATAAATGTGTTTCCTAAGAATATTGCAATGATTGCTTGACATTTGTCGAGATTGTTATGGGTTTTATTATACCCTTGCAGAGAGTATTAGAACACATTTATTTATGAACACACGGATCATGTGTTCATCCGTAATACTACCAGTGTAGATTCTCCTAATACTGACGCAATTAGAGTTTATTTTTTTAAGTCGGCGCCACGCCCACCGCCCCCGCAATTTGTATTTGAATTTTTGCACTGCCCTGCACTGCACAATTTTCAAGTTAAATTTTTTTTTAAAATACACATGCAATTGGAGCATTCATTTCTACCGATCCTGAAAAATGCATCAAGATTGGTTAATTAGAAAGCGCTCAATAAATACCTAAAGTTTACAGGCGCTAAACACAAAAAATCTGTTTATTTGCGCAAACAATAGGTAAATCGCTTGCGTTCGGTGGTTGATTTTTCTCGGAAGTGCCACTGCAGCTGCGCTGCCACTACCTTCATATACATATGTATGAATGTGCGCCTTCAATAAATTTATACTGTATTAGCTGCCGGTTCAAAAAGTTTGGGTTTGTCGAATGGTTACGACGTTCCCAGACCGGACTCGGTGTGAATATATATATTTTTATTTTTTATTTTTAATTTTTTTTTGCTTATAACCAAATTTGTACAGGGTCTGTAACAGTCGGGAAACTCGACTGTAACGTTTTTACTTGTTTATTAATGGTTGTCTGGCAAATAAAAGGTCACTTGAAGGTTAATGCGAGAGAGTGAAGACAGCGAAAAAAAAAAAAATTAATTAATTGCATACCCTAAGCATGTATGGAAAATTCATTAAATTTGTTATACCCTTGCAGAGGGTATTATAATTTTAACCAGAAGTTTGTAACGCAGTGAAGGAGACATTTCCGACCCTATAAAGTATATATATTCTTGATCAGCATTACCAGCCGAGTCGATCTAGCCATGTCCGTCTGTCTGTCTGTCTGTCTGTCCGTCTGTCGGTTGCTATGTAAACTAGTCTCTCAGTTTTAAAGCTATCGGGCTGAAACTTTGCACCGACCCTTTAATCTGTTGCAGGTAGTATATAAGTCGGAACGGCCGGAATCGGAACACTACATCACATAGCTGAAATAGGAACGATTGAGAAAAAGTGCTATAAATTCGCCATTTTTTAAGATATCCAATTCATTATTTAGAAATCCATTTTTAATGACTATTTTAACGTATCCTGAAAGTTTCCTAAAAATCGGACCACTATATCCTATAGCTGCCATAGGAACGATGGGAGGAAATGGGTCATTGAGCATAACTCTGGTGTTTTCGAGTTAATTAATTCATTCGTAAGAAATACAGTTTTATAGATATTAAAGACGCTTTAGAAAACTAAAAACCAAAAATCGGATCACTATATCCTAATATAGCTGCCATACAAATGATCGCACAGTTTTAAGGCAACTGGTCTGCAAGGGTAATCTAAGCTTCGGGTACCGAAGCTAGCCTTCCTTTCTTGTTATACCCTTGCAGAGGGTATTATAATTTTGACCAGAAGTTTGTAACGCAGTGAAGGAGACATTTCCGACCCTATAAAGTATATATATTCTTGATCAGCATCACCAGCCGAGTCGATCTAGCCATGTCCGTCTGTCCGTCTGTCCGTCTGTCCGTCTGTCCGTCTGTCTGTCTGTCTGTCTGTCCGTCTGTCGGTTGCTATGTAAACTAGTCCCTCAGTTTTAAAGCTATCGGGCGCATTCATTTCTACCGATCCTGAAAAATGCATCAAGATTGGTTAATTAGAAAGCGCTCAATAAATACCTAAAGTTTACAGGCGCTAAACACAAAAAATCTGTTTATTTGCGCAAACAATAGGTAAATCGCTTGCGTTCGGTGGTTGATTTTTCTCGGAAGTGCCACTGCAGCTGCGCTGCCACTACCTTCATATACATATGTATGAATGTGCGCCTTCAATAAATTTATACTGTATTAGCTGCCGGTTCAAAAAGTTTGGGTTTGTCGAATGGTTACGACGTTCCCAGACCGGACTCGGTGTGAATATATATATTTTTATTTTTTATTTTTAATTTTTTTTTGCTTATAACCAAATTTGTACAGGGTCTGTAACAGTCGGGAAACTCGACTGTAACGTTTTTACTTGTTTATTAATGGTTGTCTGGCAAATAAAAGGTCACTTGAAGGTTAATGCGAGAGAGTGAAGACAGCGAAAAAAAAAAAAATTAATTAATTGCATACCCTAAGCATGTATGGAAAATTCATTAAATTTGTTATACCCTTGCAGAGGGTATTATAATTTTAACCAGAAGTTTGTAACGCAGTGAAGGAGACATTTCCGACCCTATAAAGTATATATATTCTTGATCAGCATTACCAGCCGAGTCGATCTAGCCATGTCCGTCTGTCTGTCTGTCTGTCTGTCCGTCTGTCGGTTGCTATGTAAACTAGTCCCTCAGTTTTAAAGCTATCGGGCTGAAACTTTGCACCGACCCTTCAATCTGTTGCAGGTAGTATATAAGTCGGAACGGCCGGAATCGGAACACTACATCACATAGCTGCCATAGGAACGATTGGGAAAAAGTTCCAAATTTTCGCCATTTTTAAAGATAATTTATTTATTTCTTGGAAAACTGTATTTAATAGCAATTTTAACATATCCTGAAAGTTTCATCAAAATCGGACTACTATATCCTATAGCTGCCATAGGAACGATGGGAGAAAATGGGTCATTGAGCATAACTCTGGAGTTTTTCAAGACAATTAATTCATTCTTGAGAAATACAGTTTCCATTGACATTAAAGCCGTTTAAGAAAATAAAAAGCTCAAAAATCGGATAACTATATCCTATAGCTGTCATACAAACGATCGAACGGTTTGAAAGCAACTAGTCTGCAAGGGTATTCTAAGCTTCGGGTACCGAAGCTAGCCTTCCTTTCTTGTTTTTATATATAAATAATCAATTTGCGTTGCTTACTAAATTCTTTCTTGACGCCCTTTGCATTAGTAGGAGCGCACATAGAGCGTAACTAGCCCTGTATAGTAATGCCTTTGGGCATGCATATTTAGGCCTCGAATGTGATGGCGGCTTGTATGCTAAGCGGCAATTAATCAGTCCGCACCCAAAAAGTGCTTGAATTTCCATCGCCCACATAAGTATAAAAGCTTGATGGTTATAGATAAAGAACGAGCGAAAGATAAAGAATCGAGCGAGAATAAAAATGTTTTCCTATAATTTACTTAAATAAACAAAGACGCCAATGGGACTGTTGGTCTGAGTGCCAGGCGTCGTTTGTAAGTGCGAATATGACCTTGGTAAAAAAGTATCAGCACAACCCCAGGACGAGAGAGAGAAAGATAGAAACAGTTTATACGAATAAAAACCAGAAAAACAAGAAGAAAAGCAAAAAATAAGCAACCAAAATCCAACCGAACCGCAGACATATTTAAATCGTAGAAAAAATCAGACTTGTTAAGAATATATGTACTGTACTGCAAGGGTATTAGAAATATGCTCTACAAGGGTATACAATCCGGAGACTGACAGACTACTTTGCTTCACTCTTCTATTTGCACCCTTACTTGCCAGACTTGGCTAAAAAAACGATTGTTTAAATAAATCATAATTAGCTATTTAACAGATTTGCATGTGTGAGAGCGCAAGTAGAAGCGATAACATAAATCTTTCAAGAGCGATAAGAACACATAAATTTTGTTTTTGACTTAAAATAAGAAAGGAAGGCTAACTTCGGTACCCTAAGCTTAGAATACCCTTGCAGACCAGTTGCATTCAAACCGTTCGATCGTTTGTATGGCAGCTATGGGATATAGTGATCCGATTTTTGGTTTTTTATTTTATAAAACGGCATTAATGTCTTTGAAAACTATACTTCCCAAAAACAAATTCATTGTCTTAAAAAACACTAGAGTTATGCTCAATGACCCCATTTCTCACATCGTTCCGATGGCAGTTATAAGATATAGTGGTCAGATGGTTTGATGAAACTTTCAGGACATGTTAAAATAGTCATTAAGTAGAGTTTCCTTAAAAATAAATTAGTTTTCTTAAAATATGTAGAATTTATAGCACTTTTTCCCAATCGTTCCTAAGGCAGCTATGTGATGTAGTGTTCCAATTCCAGCTGTTCCTACATATACTACCTGCAACAGATTGAAGGGTCGGTGCAAAGTTTTAGCCCGATAGGTTTAAAACTGAGAGACTAGTTTACATGGCAACCGATAGACGACCATTGTTTCTATGCAAACGGATCAAATTACTTGGTCATGATATACGAAAAAAATGGGCACTTGGCCATTGAGTCATCTGGTCTTCGTCTGAAGTTTAATGCCCCGCAAAATGACCACTCGTTAATTTCCACCAATAAATTTCAGAATCTTTGGCGTCTGCGGCTGCTATTGTTATACCTTTGCAGAGGGTATTATAATTTTGACCAGAAGTTTGTAACGCAGTGAAGGAGACATTTCCGACCCTATAAAGTATATATATGATTGATCAGCATCACCAGCCGAGTCGATATAGCCATGTCCGTCTGTCCGTCTGTCTGTCCGTCTGTCGGTTGCTATGTAAACTAGTCCCTCAGTTTTAAAGCTATCGGACTGAAACTTTGCACCAATCCTTCAATCTGTTGCAGGTAGTATATAAGTCGGATCGGAACACTACATTACATAGCTGCCATAGGAACGATTGGGAAAAAGTGCCAAAATTTCGCCATTTTAAAGATAATTTATTTATTTCTTAGAAAACTCTATTTAATAGCAATTTTAACATATCCTGAAAGTTTCATCAAAATCAGACCACTATATTCTATAGCTGCCATAGGAACGATGGGAGAAAATGGGTCATTGAGCATAACTCTGGTGTTTTTCAATACAATTAATTCATTCTTGAGAAAAACAGTTTTCATAGACAGTAAAGCCTTTTTAGAAATTTAAAAACCCAAAAATCGGATAACTATATCCTATAGTTGCCATACAAACGATTGAACGGTTTGAAAGCAACTAGCCTGCAAGGGTATTCTAAGCTTCGGGTACCGAAGCTAGCCTTCCTTTCTTGTTATGAGTATTTTTGAGTGCTATTAGAAATGATATATCGACTCGTCATGCTGATCAAGAATATATATACTTTGTGGGGACTGCCACGTGTCTCTGTTTGTTACCTTCATTTGCACAAACTTAATATACCCGTTACCCTTTGGATACAGGGTCTAAAAAATCCCAGGGGAGGAGTCAGGGATTAAACTCTTGCCCTGCCATGAAAACTAGCTTCGAACTCCGAAGCTTGCAGACCAGTTTTTGATCATACTTGAACCGAACAGTCATATATATATATATATATTAATTTAATTAAATAAAGTCTTTAAAAACGTATACTTCAATCAATTCACAAATTATATCTGTGGTCTTTAATTGGATATCAGTATAATAAAAAGCAATCAAATTAACTATGTGTTAAATTTACAGACATCAAATCAAGAAAAAAACAGAGTTATGTCCGTCCGGATGAACGAACGGATCTCAGCAATTGTAAGAGCTAGAGTAACCATATTACCAGTGTAGGTTCTCCTAATATTGACGCAGCTAAAGTTTATTTTTGTTTGTCGGTGCCACGCCCACCGCCCCCGCAAATTGTATTTTAATGTTTGCACTGAAAAAATTTAAGTTTGTGCAAATGTATGTAACAGGCAGAAGGAGGCGTGGCAGACCCCACAAAGTATATATATTCTTGATCAGCATGACGAGCTGAGTCGATATAGCCATGTCCGTCTCTCCGTCTGTCCGTCCGTCCGTCCGTCCGGATGAACACACGGATCTCAGCAACTGTAAGAGCTAGAGAACCCGAATTACCAGTGTAGATTCTCCTAATACTGACGCAATTAGAGTTTATTTTTTTAAGTTGGCGCCACGCCCACTGCCCCCGCAATTTGTATTTGAAGTTTTCCACTGCCCTGCACTGCACAATTTTCAAGCTACATTTTTTTAGACCCTGTACCCAAAGGGTAAATTTATTTTCTCGGAAGTGCCGCTGCAGCTGCGCTGCTACTACCTTCATATACATATGTATGAATGTGCGCCTTCAATAAATTTATACTGTATTAGCTGCTCATTTAAAAAGTTTGGATTGGTCGAATGGTTGCAACGTTCGACTGAAAGCGCGAAGATCTTGGGTACGAATTTTGCTTATAACCAAATTTGTACAGGGTCTGTAACAGTCGGGAAACTCGACTGTAACGTTCTTACTTGTTTTTTTTATTTATTTAGCTTATAACTAAATTGGTAAAGGGTCTTAAACAGTCGGGAAACTCGACTGTAATGTTTTGACTTGTTTTGTAATATATATATATATATTTTTTGGGAAAGGTGTTTTAATGCTGTCGCCTTTTATGTTGAATGCAAAGGTATAAAAAATCTGTGGTAACAACACTACATAACAGAGTCGGTTAGTTGCCCCGTCCTGAGATATATCGAGAGTTCCAGGTCTTAGTGGGGGGGTTGAATTAAGTCCTTTCTGGAAGTGGTCACAACAATGGAATGCCGTGCTATCTCGCTCCTGAAAATGTTGGAGTTGCACTTAACTTCATACACAGGAAAGCTGAGCTGCACAAGGACAACCGGAAAAACGCTAAACAGGATGCTGAATGGTCACCCTCTTACCCACTGCTTGTCCTGGCTTTTTTTAACCTGTACCCAAAGGGTAAATGGTATATTAAGCTTGTGCAAATGTATGTAACAGGCATAAGGAGGCGTGGCAGACCCCACAAAGTATATATATTCTTGATCAGCATGACGAGCTGAGTCGATATAGCCATGTCCGTCCGTCCGTCCGTCCGTCCGTCCGTCCGGATGAACACACGGATATAAGCAACTGTAAGAGCTAGAGGAACCGTATTACCAGTGTAGATTCTCCTAATACTGACGCAATTAGAGTTTATTTTTTTAAGTCGGCGCCACGCTCACCGCCCCCGCAATTTGTATTTTAATTTTTGCACTGCCCTGCAATGCACAATTTTCAAGCAAAATTTTTTTTAAAAACGCATGCAATTGGAGCATAGATTTCTACCGATCCTGAAAATTTCAAGATTGGTTAATTAGAAAACGCACAATAAATACCCAAAGTTCACAGGCGCTAACCACAAATAATCTGTTTATTTGCTCAAACAAACGGTAAATCGCTTGCGTTCGGTGGTTGATTTTCTCGAAAGTGGCGCTGCAGCTGCACCTGCCACTACCTTAATATACATATGTATGAATATGTGCCTGCAATTCATTTATACTGTATTAGCTGCTGATATATAAAGTTTTGTGTGGTCGAATGGTTATGACGTTTGATTTAAAGCGTGAAGACCTTTGGTTCGAATCCCAGACCGGACTCGTAAATATTTTCCATTTTATTTGGTTTTGATTTTTTTGCTTATAACCAAATTTGTACAGGGTCTGTAACAGTCGGGAAACTCGACTGTAACGTTCTTATTTGTTTTATTTGTGGGTGCGTTGACAAAAACAAAAGTCACATGAAAGTAGCCTGCAATAGCTGCAGTTTTGCTGTTGCTGCCGGCAAAAGTCCAGTGCCAGGCGATTTTTCTTAGACAACAATACACTTTTCTCATTTCGCTAACAGGGCTCCACTTTAATATCCTGTAGCTAAGCGTTTGAATGGCATGTGGTTGCAACAGTATTTCGCTAAGTCAAAATACTACAGTTGTAAATCAGGAAAGAAATCCATTCTATTTCATTTAATTATTTTGGGTTGAATAAAGATTTTGAATTCAACTCCTTTGGAAATTAAAATTAAATGAAAGATAAATAGAATAAACAACATAGCAATCAATTAAAAAAATGATTAAAAATGTATGTTTATACCCTTACAGAGGGTATTATAATTTTGACCAGAAGTTTGTAATGCAGTGAAGGAGACATCTCCGACGCTATAAAGTATATATATTCTTGATCAGCATTACCAGCCGAGTCGATCTAGCCATGTCCGTCTGTCTGTCTGTCTGTCTGTCTGTCTGTCTGTCTGTCCGTCTGTCTGTTCGTCTGTCTGTCTGTCTGTCTGTCTGTTGCTATGTAAACTAGTCTCTCAGTTTTAAAGCTATCGAGCTGAAACTTTTTAAAGATATTTAATTTATTCCTAAGAAAACACAATTTTAATACCATGTTAATCTATTCTGAAAGTATCAATAAAATCGGACCACTTTATCCCATAGGAACGATGTGAGAAATTGGGTAATTAAGTATAACTCTAATATTTTCTAAGACAATGAATTCTTTCTTGGAAAATTTAGTTTTCAAAGACATTAATGCCGTTTTAAAAATTTAAAAACCAAAAATCTTATCACTATATCCATCATTTAGCGGCCATACAAACGATCGAACGGTTTGCAGACCAGTCGCAAGAGTATTCTAAGCTTCGCGCACCGAAGCTAGCCTTCCTTTTTATACCCTTGCAGAGGGTATTATAATTTTGACCAGAAATTGTAACCAAAAATCGTATCGCTATATCCTATAGCGGCCATGCAAACGATCGAACAGTTTAAAGGCAACTGGTCTGCTTGGCGAATTGGCGAATTTATGGCACTTTTCCCCAATCGTTCCTATGGCAGCTATGTGATGTAGTGTTCCGATTCCGGACGTTAAAATTTGTTGTCACCTTATTTTACTAAATTGTATTTTAACATGAAAGGAAGGCTAGCTTCGGCACCCGAAGCTTAGAATACCCTTGCAGACCAGTTGCCTTTAAGCCGTTTGATCGTTTGTATAGCAGCTATAGGATATAGTGATCCGATTTTTCGTTTTTAATTTTCTAAAACGGCATTAAAGTCTATGAAAACTGTATTCTCAAGAATGAATTAATTGCCTTGAAAAACACCACAGTTATGCTCAATGACCCATTTTCTCACATCGTTCCTATGGCAGCTAAAAGATACAGTAGTCGGATTTTAATGAAACTTTCAGGATAAGTTAAAATAGTCATTAAAAAGAGTTTCCAAAAAAAATAAAAAAAACCCATCCATAACAAGAAAGGAAGGCTAGCTTCGGTACCCGAAGCTTAGAATACCCTTGCAGACCAGTTGCCTTTAAACTGTTTGATCGATTGTATGGCAGCTATAGGATATAGTGATCCGATCTTTGCTTTTTAATTTTCTAAAACGGCATTAATGTCTATGAAAACTGCATTTCTCAAGAATGAATTAATTGTATTGAAAAACACAAGAGTTATGCTCAATGACCCATTTTTCCCAATCGTTTCTATGGCAGCTATGTGATGTAGTGTTCCGATTCCGGCCGTTCCGACTTATATAGTAACTGCAACAGATTGAAGGGTTGGTGCAAAGTTCCAGCCCGATAGCTTTAAAACTGAGGGACTAGTTTACATAGCAATCGACAGACGGACAAACGGACAGACAGACGGACAGACGGACATGGCTAGATCGACTTGGCTGGTGATGCTGATCAAGAATATATATACTTTATAGGGTCGGAAATCTCTCCTTCACTGCGTTACAAACTTCTGGTCAAAATTATAATACCCTTTGCAAGGGTATAAAAATAGCGAATTTGTGGCACTTTTTTCCAATCGTTCCCATGGCAGCTATGTGATGTAGTGTTCCGATTCCGGCCGTTCCGACTTATATACTAACTGCAACAGATTAATGGGTCGGTGCAAAGTTTCAGCCCGATAGCATTTAAACTGAGAGACTAGTTTACATAGCAACAGACAGACGGACAGACAGACAGACGGACAGACAGACAGACAGACAGACGGACATGGCTAGATCGACTCCGCTGGTGATGCTGATCAAGAATATATATACTTTATAGGGTCGGAGACGTCTCCATCACTGCGTTACAAGCTTCTGGTCAAAATTATAATACTCTCTGCAAGGGATTAAAACTAACCTTATGGTAAAAATATTAATACTCTCTGCAAGGAAATACAAAAATTTTACAAGATTTAAATAAATTTAATATCAATATCAAAATACTGATCTTTTAATACAAAAATTGAAACCATTTATTGATACGATCCATCTTATTGTCAAACCCCGAGATTCTCGGATATTCTTTAAAATTTTTACAATTTAAATTTAACTAAAACTCCATTCATCCTCTTCATTTCTTGCACATGCAGCTTGTGACGTCACTTTGCACAGAGAGCTGTGATAATGATAATATTAGATTATGGATGCTTTTAATTTTTCACACCTAACTCGCTTGCTTTTCGGGATGAGCTTGGAGCGTGGGGCCCGGAGTGCGGAGTCCCGGGGATTCCGATTTATGGCAGCCTCCCATGTGGGAATTTCGTGCGGTAGTTGCACTGGAAAATAATTACCATCAATTTTTTATACTACGCATATTTTATTAGTATAGTGGAGCGAATAAGCAATGACAATGAGAGGATAAGGCAGCGTATTTTGTATATACATACAGTCAAGTGGAATGGAGCAATAAGTTCAAATGAAATTGACAGTCAGCATTGTTAGAAAAAACTTACGATGACTTTTGTGCGATAGATACGAGTACATCTCTATTTGTTTGTTACGCCTGTGCAGCACTTGCAACGATTGTGACACCCTCCCTAACCCAATCCTTTTGGACAATTTAAAAGAAGAAATTATTTCTATAATTTTCTTTCCCCGTTCGTTTGCTTGCTTAATCAGAATTTGACACAGTTTCGTTAAGTAATTAAATTCACTTGTGTCTATAGTAGCAATCATCGACATTAGCGAAAGCTAAAAATTAACAGATAAATGTTGGTGCAAAGTTTTTTACTGTTCTGGGCCAAACCTCAGCAGTTGAAACTAAACCAAATATTCCACTTAAAAAATATAATTCAATAAGTATTTTGAAAAACACCCTGATGGAAAAAAATAAAAATATCCATTTGGATCATATGTAATTTACTTTAAATTAAATTCCATTTCATATATATATATATATATATATTCTATATTTATAATTATCGCTTTTTCTCAGCTTAGGTATATCGATTCGAATGCATGTTTAGCTAAAATGATTCGATAAAATTTTCAAATTAATTCAATGAGTGAATAATTCCAGACCCCCGGCCGCAAGCCAACATAATGTTTTTTTCACAACAATTATTTTCACATTGTGTTGATTTCATCTCTTGACCGACGTCCGAAAAATTAACGTGGAAACAAAGACCAAAAAATTAACATGCCAACCAACAAATTAGTGTTAACCGCAAAGGATTTCCAAAACAATTTAAACACTGTCGGATACACAAAAAAATTAAATAAAAGAGCAACGAAAGCAGAACACGGGAAAACCCCAAATAACGAGAGCACGCTAAGGAAAAGACTAATTACACTCAAGTAAAATCTATAACGATAAAGGCCGCCAATCTTGACAAGGGTTTGTGGGGAAGGGGGATTTTTCAACTGCATCGCTAGAAGGGAAATTCGTGGGAAGGGAGAAGGCCAACCGCATTGCTATAAAGCGAAACACACAACTTGCATACACTGTAAGAGCGGCGCCAGCAAAGTGTTTCAGGGGCGTTGCATGCCGCACACATAATATCCAACAGCCAGAGATATATTTGTATTTTTTGAGCTGCTCTAATCGAGGGTCTGAGGGATTCGAGCCAGACGAAATGCAAATGTCTGTCGGTTGGGTCTGTTGGAACGGGTGTGAAGAGTTGCCGATTGCTGCAAATGCGTTCGACGTAAACGTGTCAAAAGAAAGCTGCAGCGCTAGTGATAAAATCGCGCCTCGCTACGTGAACCAGCTTGGTTATATCCCTTTGCTCTCTCCTTCAATTTGAGCCACTCCCTATCTCGAAATATGCATATATATATATGTACGTTCGGGCTCTAACAGGGAGAACTATTTGTCACGGCATTCCTTCGCCGCCAGGATTAAGTTTACCCTAACTCTAACTCTTACTTTAGCCTCACTTTTGTTGCAGATTTTCTTTTGACATGAGTCGAGAAAAGTACACAGTAAAAGTGTCAAATAAGAAGTAAAGCTAGCTACACCTGTTCTAAAATTCAAAAATTCTTCATATTTTCGGATGTCTATATTTATTACATTTGCAGGGTCTTATATTATGTTGCTACAAAAATAGCACCATTTCAGAAAAATACAAGTAAGATCGTTACAGTCGAGTTTCCCGACTGTTGCAGACCCTTTACCAATTTGGTTATAAGCAAAATAAATCAACAACGAAAAAAAAATATTTACACCGAGTCTGGTTAGCGCCTGTAAACTTTGGGTATTTATTGTGCGCATTCTAATTAACCAATCTTAATGAAATTTTCAGGATCGGTAGAAATCTGCTCCAATTGCATGTAACTTCAAAAAAAATTGCGGGGGCGGTGGACGTGGCATCGGAAAAAATAAAGAAACTTCATCTGCGTAATAATTACGAGAATCTGCACTGGCAATATGGTTCTTTTAGCTCTTACAGGTGCTGAGATCCGTTCGATCATCCAGACGGACGGACGGACCGACGGACGGACAGACAGACATGACTATATCGACTCAGCTCGTCATGCTGCTCAATCATATATATACTCGTACTTTGTTTCATTTTTGCGTATTTGGGGTCAATATCTTTTTGGAGGACTCATAACAAAGGTAGGACTCAAAATACAGGCAGTTTTTCCATGCTTTTGCGGTCCAAATCAGGTGTTTTATGCAGTCGTTTTAATTTGGTAATTTCCTTAGTCGATTTGCACTTCATTTATTTACTTTAAAGCAATTCCAAACTATTCTGGTGCTTTTTGATGTGGTAAATTAATTTTTAGGTCTTTTGCCTTTTATGTTTCCCTCTAGCTCTCATAAACAAGCCAGACTTTGTTTTTATACCCTTGCAGAGGGTATTATAATTTTGACCAGAAGTTTGTAACGCAGTGAAGGAGACGTCTCCGACCCTATAAAGTATATATATTCTTGATCAGCATCACCAGCCGAGTCGATATAGCCATGTCCGTCTGTCCGTCTGTCTGTCCGTCTGTCTGTCGGTTGCTATGTGAACTAGTCCCGCAGTTTTAAAGCTATCGGACTGAAACTTTGCACCAACCCTTTAATCTGTTGCAGGTAGTATATAAGTCGGAACGGCCGGAATCGGAACACTACATCACATAGCTGCCATAAGAACGATTGGGAAAAAGTGTCATAAATTCGCCATTTATTAAGTTTATTAATTTATTTCTTGGGAAGCTCTATTAAATGAATATTTTAACACATCCTGAAAGTTTCATCAAAATCGGACCACTATATCCTATAGCTGCCATACAAACGATCAAACAGTTTTAAGGCAACCGGTCTGCAAGGGTATTCTAAGCTTCGGGAACCGAAGCTAGCCTTTCTTTCTTGTTTGGAAACACTTTGCATTGTAAATCATTTTATTTAGGCAATCAATGATTTACCCCACCTGAGCAAAAATATTATTATTAGAATCCAGACCTTTTTCTAAATTCGCTTATGTAGAAAAAATAGTTAGACATTTTAAAGTATTCTCACTTTTTTAGTACAGTATACATGTGGGCCTACACGACAAAACAAAAAAAAAAACTACTTTGAAAGATGCATAAATTTATGTTAAAACAAGTAAAAACGTTACAGTCGAGTTTCCCGACTGTTACAGACCCTGTACAAATTTGGTTATAAGCAAAAAAAATCAAAAGCAAAAAAATATATATTCACACCGAGTCCGGTCTGGGATTCGAACCCAAGATCGTCCGGTCTGGGATTCGAACCCAAGATCTTCGCGATTTAAGTCGAACGTCGTAACCATTCGACAAACCCAAACTTTTTGAATCGGCAGCTAATACAGTATAAATATATTGAAGACGCACATTCACACATATGTATACGAAGGTAGTGGCAGCGCAGCTGCAGCGCCACTTCCGAGAAAAATCAACCACCGACCGCAAGCGACTTACCGTTTATTTGAGCAAATAAACAGATTACTTGTTGAAAGCGTCTGTAAACTTTGCGTATTTATTGTGCGCTTTGTAATTAACCAATCTTGATGAAATTTTCACGATCGTTAGAAATCGGAAAAATAAAAAGTATAAATGCGGGGGCGGTGGGCGTGGCATTTACAGAAAAAAATAAACTTCAGCTGCGTCAGTATTAGGAAAATCTGCACTGGTAAGCTGGTTCTTCCAGCTCTTACAGTTGCTGAGATACGTTCGTTTATCCAGACGGACGGACAGACAGACGGACATGGCTATAACGACTCAGCTCGTCATGCTGATCAAGAATATATATACTTTGTGGGGTCTTCCACGCCTCCTTCTACCTGTTACCTACATTTGCACAAACTTAATATACCCTTTATCCTTTGGGTACAGGGTTTAAAAATACAACAAAATTTACTTACAAAGACAAAGCGACACCCAATGAATATATTTCTCTGGTTACCAAAATTCGTATTATGGGTTTTACATTCCATGTTGCAGCTGATGTCGCTTTAGTAATATGCAAAAACTCAATACATTTTTCGCAAACGATTTATCATGAGATTGATTACGAAAATGCAGACACAATCACAAAATGAATTTGCTGGTGTGTGTGGACACAGTTGCATGCATAAAATAAAATGGGAATATTATAATAGGCATACATACAACGAAGGGAAAAACAACAACAAGGAACGGAAACCCACCCTTGTCTGCCATTTTTCACATGTTACGGAATTGATTTTCAGTTGTTACGCAAATGACGGCCGGGTACCGTAAGTAACAATCCAGTAGTGGTCTACTAACGGCAGTTGCTCTGTTGTGTAACCGTGTGCGTGGATGTGCAAATTTGCGGCCCCGACCCGTTATCTAGGTTCAAGAAAGGTTATTGCCAAATGAGCATAAATTGCGGCATGAAAATTGAGGACTGACCCCAACTGGCAGGTGTCAAGTAAATGCCCCTGGAACCCCCCATTTCACAATCAAACATTAACTGGATTCTCGTAGATTTACGACCGATTGAGTAGGTGGTATTTAAATTAATAGATTAATATTTTATAATCGAATTTAGTTCGTGGTTTCCATACATGGGTGGGCCCTTCAGCCAGAGTCTGCATCTTAAGCAATTACTCTCAAATTATTAACTGCACATTATCCAACAGCAAATTCAATGATTTGCCAGGAAATTTAATCTACTGCACAACGCACCTTGTAATTTTGCTTTCGTCCAGCATCCGCCAGGCTCTCCCCCTAGTAAGTTTATTAATTCCATTGTCTGAGACTGTATTCCTCATAATTTGATTAAAGAGCTCTAACGGCATTCTGTACTTAGGTATACATATTTACAGAAATGTATATTATGAGTGCATTATCAATTTGATGGATGGATTTATCATTTTTGGGCTCCATTTTGTGTTGCTTCAAATTTTTCGAAAGCTGTCATTAAAGCTCAGTCATGAATGAGCTCCAATCTAATTAATAGACTTAAGCTAATGGACTGTACAGTGTACTTAACGATGTCGACAGCATTGTTTTTCATAAATATTGATACAATTAAAATACAGCTCAGGCATAAATAAATAGCACCATGGCAATAATTTTTCTTTATAGTGTTTTTTTTTTTTCTGTACTCATATTTAACTTTTTAAGGCTTATATATAACTCTAAGGTTATACTAATACGAAATGAAAAGTGATTCCATGCAGTTAAGTCTTCGAACTTAAATATTTGAACAAAGAAAAAAATTTCAAATTTTAGGCGGTAACAAAAATAACACCATTTCAGAAAAATTTTAAAAATAATATAAAAAACTAGAAAGGAAGGCTAGCTTCGGGGCCTGAAGCTTAAACCACTCTTTCAGAACAGTTGCCTTAAAACTTTTCCATAGTTTGTATGGCAGCTATAGGATATAGTGATCCGATTTTTGGTTTTTCATTTTCATAAACAGCTTTAATATCTATAAAAACTGTATTTCTCAAAAATGAATTAATTGTCTTGAAAAACACCAGAGTTATACTCAATGACCCATTTTCTCCCATCGTTTCTATGGCAGCTATAGGATACAGTGGTCCGATTTTGATCGGCAGCTCCGACTGCAACAGATTAAAGGGTCGGTGCAAACTTTGAGCCCGATAGCTTCAAAAATGCGAGACTCCTCTACATAGCAACCGACGGACGGACAGTCAGACAGACGGACAGACAGACGGACATAGCTAGATCGACTCGGCTGGTGATGCTTATCAAGAATATATACACTTTATAGGGTCGAAAATGTCTCCTTCACTGCGTTACAAACTTCTGGTCAAAATTATAATACCCTCTGCAAGGGTATAAAAATTTACATGTAATTGGAGCACGGATTTCTATCGATCCTACAAATTTCATCAAGATTGGTGAATTAGAAAGCGCACAATAAATACCCAAAGTTTACAGGCGCTAACAAACAAGCAATATAGTGTATTAGCTACTCGTTTTGAAAGTATTTGGTGGTCCATTGGTTAGGACTTTTGGCTGAAAGTACGAAGGTCTTAGGTTCGAATCCCAGACCAGACTCGGTGTAAATATATTTGTTCCGTTCTTGATTTATTTTGCTTATAACCAAATTGGTACAGGGTCTGTAACAGTCGGGAAACTGGACTGTAACGTTCTTTCTTGTTTTTTTATGCAAAATGCAATCTGCACTTGCAAGTAAAATTTAAGTCCATTTTATGAAAAGCAAATCTAAAGCAATTATATCTTGTAACCCGAAATGCGGAGAAGAAACGATAAAAATCAATATTCTTCTTGAGTCTAGGCATTGAGAAATTATATTTTCGTTCTCTATGCAATGCTAACATATGTTTTATATACATATGTGATGACATTATTATGTATTATTTTTTGAGAATTGTTCAAATAACGAACTACGACTGCATACCAATATAAAAATATATATGTATGTGGAGAATATATTGAGGTCCAAAGAGTTATGAAATAAATAGACTCCTTTCTCTGTTAGCTGATTTTCTTAAATTTGTCCGCCCACTAAGAAAATAATTGATGACCAAAATTAAATTTACCCCCAACCCTCGTGCCCTAATTGAGATAACAATACATTTTCATAAATTGTAAAATATTGAAATATAAAATTGTATATGTTTTCCTTTTAATTTTTCCTTTATTTTCACTTTAATGCCAACAAAAATAACTAAAATGCCTGAAAACTTTTTTTTATGTTTTGCGGCATTCTAAGCTGTTAATTTATGCAAAACGGATTTTATGGTGCGCATATTTTAGTCTGCACTCACACAAAAATTAGATTCGATCTAGCTATGTCCGATTAAATAATTTTTGAATAGCGGTTACCAAGCAAATAATTACCACACATTTCCCTGATCACCAAAACATTTAAACGTTCTATATTATTATGAAACCCCTAGCACTTAAAAACAACGGGTATCATAACAAATAACATAACATCTTAATACAATAATTGCCGTTTATCTTTCAAAACAGTCGGTTAATAAAGTTTAAATTCTAGTAAAAGCCATGACTAATATTGGGTTATTAAGTTTAGCAGCCTTCAAGCTGCGAAAAATATTTATCGAAATATAGCAGACAAAATCAGACTCCAAAGGCGAATGTCAAATAGGCAGAGTAAAGTTGTTTGCCCTGAACTGTTCTCTTCTGGTTGGGTTTTTGGTACTGTGGTCATTGTGCAGTGTGTTTAAGTCGGAGAGAAAACTATTAGCTTGACATGCTGAGTGGGCTGCGGGGGGCATGGACAACATCATCTTGCAGTTGTTAGGTGACTCGCAACAAGAAACGAATAAGAACAAATCATCTGGCATCTGCCGGTAGAGAACAAGTTTTTTGCACTCGAATGGACAAAAAACAATGGTCATGGGTCAGCAAATGATACAAAAACCTACAGCAAATGCGCACAATTTCGACGAACTCCTCCCTGATATAGCCTGGAAAACTGTTGTTGTCTGTTTATATTCGTATATGTCGCGTTGTAGCAACCTCATATAATTTTTGAGAAAGTTATTTCCATTTTAATTTTTCTGCCACCTTCAGACTTCATAAATCGTAGCATACTTTGAAGGCCCTGTCAATGGGTTGTGAGAGCAATGCTGAAAGTCAAATGAGCTATAAAATTTAATCGTGCCATAAGTGCCATAGCTAATGTTATTGCTCTGGTCATAAGCTTTTATGACTTTCACTTGATGAAAGTTCTCAACTGATATGTATCAAGCCATTTTACAAATGTTTATAAAATTTAAAATAAATTTCTCTCACCAAATGAATTCATTGATTGCCTGCTATCAGTGTGTTATATTGTATGCTTTATTGTGTACACAAAGGATAGTCACATCGCATAATAAACAAACAAATAAAAAGGCGAATGGAAATACTTGCTTGGTCTATTAAAATTCCATGTAAATTCGTTTATGGCAACTACGGTGGCCGCAATTATTAGCCCCAACATCAGGATGTTGGATGTGCGTATATGTATGACGACTAAGCCGAAGAATGGAGAAAAATGAGGGCAAACTAACAAAAAGTTATTTCATATGCGCCATTCAAAACAGTCGCCCAACAACAAGAAAAACAAGAAAGGAAGGCTAGCTTCGGTACCCGAAGCTTAGAATACCCTTGCAGACCAGTTGCCTTCAAACCGTGCGATCGTTTGTATGGCAGCTATAGGATATAGTGATCCGATTTTTGGTTTTTAATTTTCTAAAACGGTTTTAATGTCTTTGGAAACTGTATGTCTCAAGAATAAATAGCACTTTTTCCCAATCGTTCCTATTGCAGCTATGTGATGTAGTGTTCCGATTCCGGCCGTTTCGACTTATATACTTATATACAACCTGCAACAGATTGAAGGGTTGGTGCAAAGTTTAGGCCTGATAGCTTTAAAACTGAGAGACTAGTTTACATAGCAACCGACAGACGGACATGGCTAGATCGACTAGGCTGATGATGCTGATCAAGAATATATATACTTTATAATTATAATACCATTTGCAAGGGTATAATAAGAAAAAGTAATAAAAGTATAATAAGAAAAGTAAGTAAAAGTAATGTCTATAAAAATTGTACTTCTCAAGAATGAGTTAATTGTCTTGAAAAACACCAAAGTTATATTCACTGACCCATTTTCTACAATCGTTCCTATGGCAGCTATAGGATATAGTGGTCCGATTTCGATGATACTTTCAGGATATGTTAAAATAATCATTTAATATAGCTATACCTAAGAAATAAATTTAATAACTTAAAAAATGGCGAATTTATGTCACTTTTTCCCAATCGTTCCTATGGCAGCTATGCGATATAGTGTTCCGTTTCCGGCCGTTCCGACTTATATACTACCTGCAACAGATTGAAGGGTCGGTGCAAAGTTTCAGCCCGATAGCTCTTAAACTGAGAGACTAGTTTACATAGCAACCGACAGACGGACAGACAGACAGACAGACAGACAGACAGACAAACAGACAGACAGACGGACAGACAGACGGACATGGCTAGATCGACTCGGCTGGTGATGCTGATCAGGAATATATATACTTTATAGGGTCGGAAATGTCTCCTTCACTGCGTTTCAAACTTCTGGTCAAAATTATAATACCCTCTGCAAGGGTATAAAAAGGTTAAAAATAAATTTTAAACAACAAAAATTGAATAACTTAATCAACTTAATTTTCCAGTATTTCGCAACAAATATTTTAGAAATAATAAAACAATAATAACGTATGCGGAATAACTTATCAAATATTTAACCAAATAATCATCGATTGTTACTAGCGGCTGAAAATTGTGCATATTTCTATTCCGCTTCCTAATTAACCAAACTTAGTGAAATATTCAAAAGCGATTAAAATTCATGCTACAATTGCGTTTCCAAAAACTTAAAACATTAAAACAAATTGATTCCTCTACATCTTAAAGTTTCTGAGATCCTTCATTCAGGCGAAGATGGCCATATCGACTTAGCTCACCATGCTGATCAAGAATACATACATTTTGTGGAGCCAACTTCTGCCTATTACTATTACATACATTTGCACAAACTTAATGTACCCTTTTGATACAGGGTAAAAACAGAAAGGCGGGCTAGCTTTGGCGCTCAAAGCAAGAATACCCTGTAACTCTGAGGGCTAATTTATGATATAGTTGTCAGATTTTGTTTTTATATCCTATGAAAAGTATAATTTTTAATTTACTTGAAAAATTCTAATGGCAGTTTGGAATACAATGGTAAAATTTGTATAAGACTTTAGAGTTGTTAAAAAAAGCTCACTTCTAAAAAATCAAAAAATTTTACTATAAAATCGCTTTATGTGGTCCAAAATGTCTTCTTCACTGCGTTACATACTTCTTGCAAAAATTTTAATAAACTTTGCACGGAAATAATAAAAAAGCAAAAAAATTCCAGTTGATGTGAGTAAGGACTTTTCCCTAGGAGTAGGCTGCTCGCAAAGACGATTGTGTGCGAGAGCACGTGTTAAGCATATTTAGTTAATTTATTTCAAAATACATTATTTTTATCCCGGCAGCAACAAAGGACTTGAGAGGGATGCCATTTTTAGCAAGGACCAGTGTCAGCATTGATAAGAGGGACAACTGCTCATTTGGGGATTTTGCATACAATTTAAAATTATTCAGCATTTATTTCGTTCTTCTATTCTATTACACAGCAAGTACTCGTATAAGACAGTATTTTCCATTTGCTGATAATAATAGTCATGGCGGGGATGTTTAACTGCACTTGTTGATGCGTGTAATGTGTGCGTCGGCGACTGTTGATAAAAAGGGTTCACAATAACAGAATGTGTGCTTAAATTTTGCAAAAATTGTCTAATATGTGTTACTCGCTTTTCCCTTTTTCCATTTATTGTATACCGACTTTGTTTTGACATGTTTGAATGGTTCATTAAGTGGGTGATGTTTTGGGATCAGGCACGAAAATATATAAATTATTCGTGGTGTTACAATGTTCGGGGTGAGCCAAAAGATAATCATTATACGCTTGCAAAGACTATTATAATTTTGATTAGCAGTAAAGCAGACATCTCCGACCCTATAAAGAATATATATTACTAATTAGAATCACAAGTCGATCTAGACATGTCCGCCTGTCTGTTTCTGTCCAAACTTTCAGTTTCAGTTTCGGACTATAACTTTGCGTAGACCTTTCTTTCTTTTTGGATAGTATATGGCTGGAACGGCCAGAATCGGTGCAGTTTATGCAGAATGGAATTTTGGAATATTTTTCCAATATAATTGAATGATGCCTTAAAAATTACCTTTGTTTGTCTACCTAATTAGCTGCAAAATTAACGATGGGGAAAAAATGGGGCGTTGAGCATAACTCTATTGTTTTTAAAGATAATTTATTCATTCTTGGGACATTGACTAAATTACATTTTGTGACCGTTTTGTGACTTTACGAAACTATCCTTTTTATATAGTTCTAAGATATATTGTATGACCTTATTCTTTCAATGTGTTGCCTAGTAAATAATGTGACCATCAAGATCCCAAAAGTCTGGTACATTGCTGCTACATGCAGAACACTAATATATATTGTACCAATAATATATAATTTGTACCAATAGAAGTAAAGGAGACATCTCCGTCCCTAGATAGTATATCGTATATATTCTTGATTAGCATGAGATTAGATTAGATTAGATAGTGTTATTTTTCTGTAAGCTCCTCTTAGGTTAATATAAGCTAACTTTTACTTTTATAATATCAGTACAAATCTAGATGAGAATCCAAACCCGACGGCTAACGAGAACGATATTTTAATTCACCCGATAGCTTAAAAACTGAGAGACTAGTTTATATAGCAACCGACAGACGGACAGACAGGCGTACAGACGGACGGACAGACAGAAGATGTACAGACGGACATGGCTAGATCGACTTGGCTGGTGACGCTGATCAAAAATATACTTTATAGGGTCGGAGACGTCTGTCTCCTTCACTGCGTTAAAAGCTTCTAGTCAAAATTATAGTACCGTCTGTCTGTCAGTTGCTATGTAAACTCAGTTTTAAAGCTATCGGGCTGAAACGGAAAGGCCGGAATAGGAACACTACATCACATAGCTGCCATAGAACGATTGGGAAAAAGTCCCATAAATTTGCATTTTTAAAGATATTTTATTTACTCCTTAGGAAACTCTTTTTAACATAATGACATATAAATTAATTAACATATCCTGAAAGTTTAATCAAAATCGGACCACTATATCCTATAGCTGCCACATAAACGATCGAACGGTTTAAACGCAACTGGCCTGCAAGGGTATTGTAAGCTTCGGGCACCAAAGCAAGCCTTCCTTTCTTGTTCTAAGTACATATTTTTTTAAATTAACAAGAAAGGATGGCTAGGTTCGGTAGTTGCCTTTAAGCCGCTCGATAGTTTTTTGTATGGCGGCTATGGGATATAATAATCAGATTTTTATACCCTTGCAGAGGGTATTATAATTTTGACCAGAAGTTAGTAACGAAGTGAAGGAGGCATTTCCGACCCTAAAAAGTATATATATTCTTGATCAGCATCACCAGCCGAGTCGATCTAGCCATGTCCGTCTGTCCGTCTGTCTGTCTGTCCGTCTGTCGGTTGCTATGTAAACTAGTCCCTCAGTTTTAAGGCTATCGGACTGAAACTTTGCACCAACCCTTCAATCTGTTGCAGGTAGTATATAAGTCGGAACGGCCGGAATCGGAACACTTGATCACATAGCTGCCATAGGAACGATTGGGAAAAACAGCCATAAATTCGCCATTCTTAAAGGTTTTTTATTTATTTCTTGGTAATCTCTATTTAATAGCAATTTTAACATATCCTGAAAGTTTCATCAAAATCGGACCACTATATCCTATAGCTGCCATAGGAACGATAGGAGAAAATGGGTCATTGAGCATAACTCTGGTGTTTTTCGAGACAATTAATTCATTCTTGAGAAAAACAGTTTTCATAGACATTAAAGCCTTTTTGGAAATTTAAAAACCAAAGATCGGATCACTATATCCTATAGCTGCCATACAATAAATCGAACAGTTTAAAGGCAACTGGTCTGCAAGGGTATTCTAAGCTTCGGGTACCGAAGCTAGCCTTCCTTTCTTGTTTTTTAGGATATTTACCCCCCCAATTACAATTATTTTTATCTAGTGGAATTGGCTTGGATTTTTTATCCACGGATCTTAAGTTGTAATTCGGCAACTAGCCAAAGGGACCACTGAAGGGTAGGGTTATAAATTTGTTGGGCTTTACCGGGATGGATAAGTCAACTGGGACTGCGACCAAAGCTCGGTAAATTAAAGCCACTCCCGCAATTGCTGTTGCATTCCGTGATGAATGGGAATCCCGGCCACCTGGCCTCAACTAGAACTGCAAGTTCACTCCAACTTCTGCAGTGATTTCCAGTCGGGCATCGGATTGGGGTCGGATTAATTTGCCTCTGATAGTACACGGGTGTTCATGGCACTTTGTATTTTTTGTTTTTTTGTTTGGTGGCAAAAGTTTTTTACAGCTGTGCAAATTTGTGCAGCATCGTCATAGAAAAGTTGAAATGGAATAAAGTGGCAGAGCGCAGAGTGGAGTGCAGACGAAGTGGACTGTGTCCTGTCGTGTACCAGGCTAATCAAGTTCTGAAACAATTTTACCCAAAACTAAATTTTACCCCTGGCTTTCGCTCTCTATCTGCTTTTGTTTCTGGACCAAACTGAATTGGGTTAACAACATTCAATACTGTTAAAATTTCCGTAGCTTGGTGAGGAGATAATTGGGTTTTCAATCTGCCCTATTGTAATTAAAAGCCTCAAGGATGTGTATTAGTCTAATCAGTTCGGTTACAAAGAGCCAGCACACAAAGGAGAATTAAGCATATCTATAAACCCAGGGTTTTCAACACCTTACTTTTAATGACAAGAAAGGAAGAATACCCTTGCAGTCCAGTTGCCTTAAAACTGTGCGTTCAATTGTATGGCAGCTATATTAGGATATAGTAATCCGATTTTTGGTTTTTAATTTTCTTAAACGGCTTTAATGTCTATGAAAACTGTATTTCTCAAGAATGAATTAATTAACTCAAAAAACACCAGAGTTATGCTCAATGACCCATTTTCTGCCATCGTTCTTATGGCAGCTATAGGATATAGTAGTCCGATTTTGATGAAACTTTCAGGATAAGTTAAAATAATCATTAAAAATGTCTGTCCGTCTGTCTGTCTGTCTGTCTGTCTGTCCGTCTGTTTGTTGCTATGTAAACTAATCTCTCAGTTTTAAAGCTATCGGGAAACTTTGAAACTTTGCACCAATCCTTCAATCTGTTGCAGGTAGTATATAAGTCGGAACGGCCGGAATCGGAACACTACATCACATAGCTGCCAAAGGAACGATTGGGAAAAAGTGCCATAAATTCGCCATTTTTTAAGATAACCAATTCATTATTTATAAATCTATTTTTAATGACTATTTTAACGTACCCTAAAGTTTCATCAAAATCGGACAACTATATCCTATAGCTGCCATAAGAACGATGGGAGAAAATGGGTCATTGAGCATAACTCTGGTGTTTTTTGAGTTAATTAATTCATTCTTGAGAAATACAGTTTTCATAGACATTAAAGCCGTTTTAGAAAATTAAAAACCAAAAATCGGATCACTATATCCTAATATAGCTGCCATACAATTGATCGCACAGTTTTAAGGCAACTGGTCTGCAAGCGTATTCTAAGCTTCGGGTACCGAAGCTAGCCTTTCTTTCTTGTTTTCTTTGAAAGGCAACATTTAAATCTTATTAATAATGGTTGATCTCGTGCTTTTTTACTTTACTACACATTTAACCAATGCTTTATATCCGCGAATCAGAATTTTAGCTAATTAGGAGTTATTTTCATTTTTATTCAACTACAGCTTTACAAAACATCATTTATGTTCAACTTGTTTTCGAACTGTCTTTGGAAAAATTAAAAAGAGATGGGCGGCAGCCATTTTTTCGAGGTTCTACAACAGTATATGGTGGCTTGTACACACAATACACACTTTTTTGGTGGTGGCGTTTGTGTGTGTGTTTTGCTGGTGGCTGGGTGTATCTGCGCAGTATGGATTGCACGCTTTAGTTGAACGCACAAGCTAATGTTGTTGCTCAATCGCAAGTATCAAATCGCTCACAATAACACTTAAATCCAAAGCCATTCGTCGAGTTGGAGACAACAGCTGAAAAACAGACAAGAAAAGTAGTAGACCAAAAATAAATTTTGAGGTCGACTTATCGAAGAAAAATATTTTAAATTAACTTCACATTCTATGATAAGCTACTCATTTTGTAAACAAACAAGAATCATTTTCAAATGTTTCAATATAAAATATGTAACTCAAATATTTTAAATTATTTGTTTTCTTAGAATACCTAAATATTGAATAAAATTTGTCAATAAGATTGTTTTTTTTATGTTTTGCAATTTCTCGCCTTTTAAATAGTTAATGCTAAAGAGATGATAAAATCCTTGTCTTGAGTTTAGATACATACAACCCCATGAATGTGTACTATTAGTTTAGTCAGGAATATCGAAATCGCTCCAACCATGGCCAGCAATAAGTATCATCAAGTGTAATATTTTTTTTAGCATGAAAGCCAACTTATTCAGTCGCATATGTTTGTAAGCGAAAAGGAGAATGCCAACAAGAGGATAAGGTTCGCAGACTAAGTTGGGACAAAAGCCTTTCACAGCCGAGCCAGAAGGCAATGGCAAAAACTTTGCTGGCCGCTAAATATGTTAGGAATTCTATGGACGGATGAGTGCAACAAAGGATAAGTGCAACAAATTGTAAAAACATTGCGAGCCATCGTGTCAAATATTAAAACATGAAATACATATTAACCGAGTGCTGAGACTAGTTGGGATACCGATTGAATGTGCCGGAATCATAGATAGCCAAGAAAAGTGGAGAAAGATGGGGGGCGGCTTTGTCGTGTAAGCATAAGCACAGAAAGGTGGAAAATATACAGAACATTTTCTATTTTTTAATGCATCCAGCGGGAGATATTTATACCCTTGCAGAGGGTATTATAATTTTGACCAGAAGTTTGTAACGCAGTGAAGGAGACGTCTCCGACCCTATAAAGTATATATATTCTTGATCAGAATCACCAGCCGAGTCGATCTAGCCATGTCCGTCTGTCTGTCTGTCCGTCTGTCCGTCTGTCTGTTGCTATGTAAACTAGTCTCTCAGTTTAAATGCTATCGGGCTGAAACTTTGCACCGACCCTTCAATCTGTTGCAGGTAGTATATAAGTCGGAACGGCCGGAATCGAAACCCTACATCACATAGCTGCCATAGGAACGATTGGGAAAAAGTGCCATAATTTCGCCATTTTAAGAGATATTTTATTTATTTCTTAGGAGTCTCTTACTAATGACTATTTTAGCATATCCTGAAAGTTTTATCAAAATCGGACCACTATATCCTATAGCTGCCATAGGAACGACGTGAGAAAATGGGTCATTGAGCATAACTCTGGTGTTTTTTTAAGACAATTAATTCATTCTTGAGAAACACTGTTTTCATAGACATTACATAGACATTAGAAAATTAAAAACCAAAAATCGGATTACTATATCCTATAGCTGCCATACAAAAAACGATTGAACGGCTTAAAGGCAACTGGTCTGCAAGGGTATTCTAAGCTTCGGGTACCGAAGCTAGTGTAGAATGCTTAAAACAAAAAAAGGAGTCCAAACTTTTGACTCATTTGACTTATTTTTTTACTTTTCTGTGCGGATGACGTTTATGCATTTTTTTCGCACATGTGTAATCGTAAGAAGAAAAAACTACTACTCTCCAAAGATCAAATCAAAATGTTAGCGCATATTTTTTAGCACCATGTTATAAGATTGCTGATAGAGCACTCGCGAAGCTATTACATCGATGGCAAAGTGACCTATCGGAAATGCGGATTAGTACAATTTTATTGTGGGTGGGTGCAGGATCTTATTTGGAAAAGCTCAAATGTTTAATGTTGGCATTCCTTAAAACATTTATTACAAAAATAATAAATAAATCCCAATGTAAATAAACTTTAAGTGCTCGCTAGTATTATAGTTTTAACATAATTCCTTCCTTAACCTCTAATAATATACCACTAATGACCTCTGGCAAGAAGGCAGCCAACGATCCACCAACTGAGTGTGTTTACCTTTTCACTATGAATCAGCCAAAGTCTAACGAGCATTCGTTCGACTCGTTCTTTTCTCCTTCTCCTGCTGCTGCTGTTGTTGATTATTCAAGGATCAGAGCTGCACAAACAAAGCACATGGCAGTAGTCAGCGGAGCAACTTCTAAACTCAACGAATAAATTTCGACGGCTGCGAACGAACTCCGCAAAATCAGCAGAAAATTGTCTGGTGTAAAAACAAAAAGCGTTCGCTGTAAAGGGAAGGGGCGTGGCACAAAATATGCGGCGTACGTGTTAAGTGGCATTTTTCAACCAAAGTCCCAAAAATCTGAAGCCAAGCGAGAAGACGGAGCCAACTGAAGCTAAGCCAAGCCAACTCCGTCAGTCAAGTCAAGTCACGAGGTTTTTGCCACGCATTTGTAAACTTTATAAATCAGTTCGTGTCGAAGCTAAAGTTGGGTTTATGGGCGGGGGTTTTTTGTGCGCCAGCTCGAGCAATGCGTTGTGAAAATATTTCACGTTATTTTTGTAAATTGCATACATTGCGGCATTCTCCACAATGATTTACAGAAGGGATCCGTTTTACTTTATTAGCCCCTGTATCCAAAGGGTAAAGGTTCTGTCTAAAGGGTCTGTCCGACCGGATGAACGAACGGATATCAGCAACTGTAAGCAACTGTAAGCAACTGAGTAACCATATTACCAGTGTAGATTCTCCTAATACTGACGCAGTTGAAGTTTTTTTTTCGGTGCCACGCCCACCGCTCCTGCAAATTGTATTTTAATGTTTGCACTGCACAATTTTCAAGTTACAATTTTTGTAGAATTTACATGCAATTGGAGCATGGATTTCTACCGATCCTGAAAATTTCATCAAGATTGGTTAATTAGAAAGCACACAATAAATACCCAAAGTTTACAGGCGCTAACCACAAACAATCTGTATATTTGCGCAAAACAAACGGTAAATCGCTTGGGTTCGGTGGTTGATTTTTCTCGGAAGTGCCGCTGCAGCTGCAGCTGCCACTACCTTCATATACATATGTATGAATATGTGCCTTCAATTCATTTATACTGTATTAGCTGCAGGTCCAAAAAGTTGTGTATGGTCGAATGGTTACGACGTTCGACTTAAAGCGCGAAGATCTTGGGTTCGACTCGGTGTAAATATATATATATTTATACCCTTCCAGAGGGTATTATAATTTTGACCAGAAGTTTACAACGCAGTGAAACAGACGTCTCCGACCCTATAAAGTATATATATTCTTGATCAGCATCATCAGCGAAGTCGATCTAGGGAAAAAGTGCCGTAAATTCGACATTTTTATACCCTTGCAGAGGGTATTATAATTTTTACCAGAAGTTTGTAACGTAGTGAAGGAGACGTCTCCGACCCTATAAAGTATATATTTGCTTGATCAGCATCACCAGCCGAGTCGATCTAGCCATGTCCGTCTGTCTGTCCGTCTGTCTGTCTGTCCGTCTGTCTGTCCGTCTGTCTGTCTGTCCGTCTGTCTGTCCGTATGTCTGTCCGTCTGTCTGTCCGTCTGTCTGTCCGTCTGTCTGTCTGTCAGTTGCTATGAAAACTTGTCTCTCAGTTTTAAAGCTATCGGGCTGAAACTTTGCACCAATCCTTCAATCTATTGCAGGTAACCAAATTTGTACAGGGTCTTTAACAGTCGGGAAACTCGACTGTAACGGTTTTACTTGTTTTTTATAAAATATTTCCAGTTCTATTTGTCTTGGGAAATAGGCTTAGTAAGTCATGGTAGACTTATTTTAAAGTACAATCAAAACCTATAAAAGCCACCTACAATTTATATCAATATCATTAATTTATTTATTTATTTTTCTTATTCTTCTCATTGCAGGTAAGTACCACAACTTATTTAATGAGCAAAATACAGTCAACTTGACGGAATAGATGCGATTTAATTAAGGAAGAAATTAAATTGCATTCGAGTATAACACATTTTTAACTGGTATGAAATGGAATGCTTTGTGGGATAATTTTAAATTTCAAGACGACAACCATAACTAATGTCCGTTACCGAGGGCGGATCGAAAAGTCGGACTGCTGCTACAATTGAATATAAGAAGGGGTGAGGTGGGCGTGAATTTCTCGCTTAATAAGCAATTTTTAATTTGCTATTACTTGACCATTCGATTGAAGCGATAGTGATTATTTATTGAAAATGCGCATGCAATCTTATTACGTATACATAGCGTTGGACAAACAGGCGCAGAGCCAAGCAATTACACAGATACGCTTGCACATACTCAATTGCACACGTACACCGCAATGCTGACCAATGCCGGGTTTCGGGTATGTATTTAATAACTTTGCTGCTACTGAGGCTGAAGGCTTCTAAGTCGACAACTTGGTCATTAGGGGCTTTGGCCGAAATGTTAATCACATTACCACAAAACGTTATAATGTGTGGGGGGATGCGGTTATTTATGGCCTCTCCCTGCCACTCAAGTAACAATAACAATTATTTTAACCAAGCATCCACACAGATTGATCTTCACTGAAAGAAATATCAAATCTTCCTCTTGTGTTTTATCCTTACATCTCAGCCGTTGGTTATTATTTATGAGGAAGCTAAAAGGAATCCTTGTGATTTTACTTGTATCTTTTTTTTTGGAAATGTTTTTTTTTTTAAATCCAAATAATAATGTAAATTAGAAACAATCATTTCTGAGATGTCAATAATTTCATAACAAGACGGGATTAGTTTGTTTACGAAATTTAACAATATAATATATATAATAACTCGCAAATTCTAAAAAAGTTTTAAATTAAATTTTTAAAAGAATATTTTCTATCAGTCAAAAAGGACTTCAACTTTAAATGTAATATAGGATCCACTACAGATATATATAAAACCTATTAAAAAATGTTTGTGGTGAATTCAATTTAATGGATCGATGAGGAAAAATACAAATTTATGAATTTAAAATAATTATTATATAAAAATATGTAACAAATTAATTTCTCCTTATTGGGAAAAAGTAATCATTCTTGAATTGTCAGTGTAAATTAGATTATGTTTGATTATGAGATTGACATGATGTTTTTCCAGTGCCTGAGTGACTGTGTATGCTTCATTGAAATAGTAAACCGCAATTCGGCTGTCTGACCCATCGAGACCTGCTTGCTAGTTGAAAATGCAAACACAAACCAGAAACAGATGACGAACAGAGACGCACCGCCGACGGCTAGTTCTCCGCTTCTACCTCTTTCCTATCTAGTTCTCCTCCTTCCCGATTGTGGCGCCGCTCCACCACTGGGACAACAACATAATCAAAGTCACCGGCCACTGCGCACTGTCCACCCCCAAAAAGTTGATTAGCCTAAGCCCCAAAGCGGTAAAGGGAGTGGCGCTTAGTTTGATCAGAAACCCGAAATTGGCAAACGGAGATTGGGATTGATGGGAGCGGAGCGCCATAATTTTTGGAAAAGTTACCATTTTCTGTCCAGGCTACACTGAGAGATAGTTTCACTCATGCAGAAACCTTGATTAGTTCAATCAATCGACGAACTCAACTGGAAGTAATGCAAAGTAATCGAAATTAGGGGTTCAGCCTATTTCAAGCAATGAGGGCTGAAATGCAGTTTTGGTTGCCACGTAATATTTGAAGATTCTGTTTAGTCTCCAATTCAATGTTTGAATTAGTTAATAATAGTTTTTGGGGTTTCATTGAGAATTAAAGTTTCGTTTTCAAATATTTGCATTAATCTACATTATTTGCAAGTAATTGCATTTAACATAGTATTGAAATCGTATTCTAAAAAAAATGTAATGCTCAAATTAAAAAAAAAAAACAATTAAGAACATTTAAGTCGAGTTTCCCGACTGTTAAATTTTTAAAAGCATAATAAAGCAAGAATGCAAGAATGGAATTGAACCTGTACCTCCATGTGATGAGCAAGACTTATAATCATTAAAATATTTAATATATTTTTAAGCAGATAGATAATACAGGACAAATATTTTGAAGGCACACATTTATAAGTGAAGGTAGTGCGTTCTCGGCGGCACTCACATAAAACTAAACTTCAACCACTCGTATCGTTTCGTGTTAAATTATGAAGAAATAATATAAAAACAAGAAAGGAAGCAGGAGAAGGAGAAAAGAACGAGTCGAACAGATAAACACACAAAAAGTCGAGTTGGGTCGTAGATGCATCGTACGTTGCTTAAATATTAATGTTGACCCTGGACAAGGAGACGGACCACGAATGCTCGTTAGACTTTGGCTGATTCATAGTGAAAAGGTAAACACACTCAGTTGGTGGATCGTTGGCTGCCTTCTTGCCAGAGGTCATTAGTGGTATATTATTCGAGGTTAAGGAAGGAATTATGTTAAAACTATAATACTAGCGAGCACTTAAAGTTTATTTACATTGGGATTTATTTATTATTTTTGTAATAAATGTTTTAAGGAATGCCAACATTAAACATTTGAGCTTTTCCAAATAAGATCCTGCACCCACCCACAATAAAATTGTACTAATCCGCATTTCCGATAGGTCACTTTGCCATCGATGTAATAGCTTCGCGAGTGCTCTATCAGCAATCTTATAGCATGGTGCTAAAAAATATGCGCTAACATTTTGATTTGATCTTTGGAGAGTAGTAGTTTTTTCTTCTTACGATTACACATGTGCGAAAAAAATGCATAAACGTCATCCGCACAGAAAAGTAAAAAAATAAGTCAAATGAGTCAAAAGTTTGGACTCCTTTTTTTGTTTTAAGCATTCTACACTAGCTTCGGTACCCGAAGCTTAGAATACCCTTGTAGACCAGTTGCCTTTAAGCCGTTCAATCGTTTTTTGTATGGCAGCTATAGGATATAGTAATCCGATTTTTGGTTTTTAATTTTCTAATGTCTATGTAATGTCTATGAAAACAGTGTTTCTCAAGAATGAATTAATTGTCTTGAAAAACACCAGAGTTATGCTCAATGACCCATTTTCTCACGTCGTTCCTATGTCAGCTATAGGATATAGTGATCCGATTTTGATAAAACTTTCAGGATTTGTCAAAATAGTCATTAATAAGAGACTCCTTAGAAATAAATAAAATATCTCTTAAAATGGCGAAATGTTGGCACTTTTTCCCAATCGTTCCTATGGCAGCTATGTGATGTAGTGTTTCGATTCCGGCCCTTCCGACTTATATACTACCTGCAATAGATTGAAGTATCGTTTCAGCCCGATAACTTTAAAACTGAGAGACTAGTTTACATAGCAACCGACAGACGGACAAACAGACAGACAGACTGCGGCACTGATGGTCCTGCGCTTGAAGACGGTGTTGGTGCTAGTGCTGGTGATGGTGGTGGTTGTTTATCCCCAAATCGCCGAGATTCCCCCCTGGCTGCTTTCTTTCTGCCGCACTTCCACTTCAATCATAACTGTGTTCAATTGTTGTTTTTATTACCACATTCTCTTTCACCTTTTCCAGAGTGAAACAAAGGCGGTAGGAGAGCTAGCAAATTGGTTGGGTCTACTTCCTTTTTCTGTCTTAATCGTTTGCCGTATGTATATGTGGTGCTTTGTTTTTATACTTTTTTAGAGGGTTTTATAATTTTAACTTGTAGCTTGCAACGCAGTGAAGGGTATTTTTGACCATATAGAATATATATATTATTTTGCACATACCCTTACTTTCAGTTCCAGTTGCACTGCATCAGAACGTTGGTATTTTTAGACCCTGTACCCAAAGGGTAAAGGGTATATTAAGTTTGTGCAAATGTATGTAACAGGCAGAGGAAGACGTGACAGACCCCACAAAGTATATATATTCTTGATCAGCATGACGAGCTGAATCGATATAGCCATGTCCCTCTGTCCGTCCGTTCGTCCGTCCGTCTGTCTGGATAAACGAACGGAACTCATAAACTGTAAGAGCTAGAAGAACCATGTTACCAGTGCAGATTCTCCTAAAACTGACGCAGCTGAAGTCTATTTTTTTCCGGTGCCACGCCCACCGCCCCGAAATTTGTATCTTAATGTATTAAAAGCAATCGGTCTGCAAGGGTATTCCAAACTTCAGGTACCAAAGCTAGCCTTCTATTCTTGTTATTCCTTATTTTGTTTTGTTTTTTATGTTTGGGCCCAGCAAGCTTTACACGGTGTGTGTCTGTTTCCCCCTCTGAACATTCACGATTTTTCACATGTACAGCGGCTACCCAGCCACATGTGAATGTATGTGTGATGTATGTATCGGTGTGGGAGGGTCTGTTCTGCCCAGGATCTGCAAAAATTGCGCATAATATAAATTAATAATGCAACAATTGTATTTTGTTATGCTTCCATCTCCATATTGTGGTGCCCCTGCTGATTTCATTAAATATTTTTGTTGCCCTCAGTTTACCAGAAGAGAGCGCAGTTCAAGTGATATACTGATCAAATAGTGCTGAAGTCAAAAATGATTTGTTGTTTTTCACCGTTTCTATTATTATGGAATACCCTTTAAGAGAATTAAAAAAAAAAAAGATTTTAAAGTTTTGCAATATTTCATTGTCAGCAAAATAACATTTCATTCCATTTGACCAATTTAACTAAATTTAATTAAAAAAGAAAAATTAAATGCATATTTTAATGTCATTATATATTTAAATATAATATTATTTATATATATATTAAAAACATTATAAAAAATCAGCATTAACTTCTTGTTGATTTTAGTGGGATTGCCCAAACGCTAGGCTAGAAATTTGTATTGCAACAGTACCTCTAGCATTTACGATGCTGCTGTAGACATGGACATAACTATTAAGTGTGATCTGCAGGACCTTTCCAAACCACTCGCCCCTCCTCATTGAAAGCATTTGACATACTCATTGGACTCACAAATACTCCCATCACCACCCATTCTTCGGCTTCCTTTACGAGCCCCTAAATGTCGAAATGAGTTTTCCTTTTCTTTTCCTGTTCTTCATGTACTATTAAATATCGAATAAGATACGTGTTGGGCTTTTTAATGGCAACGGAAAATCGGTTGCTCGGTGGATGACCCCATCCAGAAAGCGAGATTTGTAGACCAACATAACTAATTACTGGATTACAGTTACTGGATTGCAGAAAGCGAGATTTGTAGACCAACATAACTAATTACTGGATTACAGTAAAACGTTACCTGTGAACTAGAGCTCTTCAAATAAATAATTCCACGAGCACTTGCCACGAGGATTAAATATTTTAGGGTCGATTTTGGTTCTGAAGAAGTCTAAGGAAAACTATAATAAAAGAAATCCATATAACTTTTTTAGGTAAAAGAAGAGAGCTGAGGCTAATAATTTTAATTTTAATAAATGGTAAAAAAAACTGTTGTTTGCAAAATTCAAAAATAGGTTAATAAGTATGTATAAATCCTAAGTTAATAAATAGTTATTTGCCAAATACATTTTGTTTAAATTTCACCAAAGAATTTTAAAAATATTTTGTAGTACGTTTCCAAGAATTAATCAATAAAAAAATTCACGGTATTAAAAAAAAATAATAAAAAATGTACTTATCTGAAATTAAATTTTGTTGGACCATGATGGCAATTAAAGTAAAATCCTTTTCAAAATAAATATGTATATAAATTAGTTTTGCGGGGACAATTTTATTAACTTTATACTTTATACCTAGATTACTTCCCATATATCGATTTTCTTTTTTGCATTGTCGATTTACCAGCTCAAGTAAATAAATAATATACATAAACGAACTTTCCACTATCCCATTTAAAATATAATTTATCCTTAATTAAGGGAACGTAAGATAAGGCCAGAATATTCGACTGAGGCCTATTAAACTAAGCAGAAACTAGTGGGCACCGAACTGCAGTTCATTATCAGAAAATATGAATATTAATTAGTATGCATTACGTGACAATTTCTTGGTGGACGTAGACTGCGAACTGATTTCCTCAGCAGATTTGGGGGGCTTGGTGACAAAATCTTGAGGAGAGCTGGTCATAACTGTTTTCCCAACGTACCAAGAAAATTAACATAGGAATGGGAAAATCAACTAACCCTTTCTAGATGGATTAACAAAGCGATTGGCAGCGACATTAACATTTTTATCAGGCCTCGGGCTCGGTTTTAGTACTACACAGAATGAGTTAACATCGTAATCCATCATTGATACCATTTAGCTGGAGGGAGGATTGCTCGGGGCAAACGACCTTTGAATTTTTATGTTTATTATATATTTGTGCGTTGCGATGAAAGTTGAAGTTCGCACATTCGGTAGATAGCTTAGTGTTACGATTCCGCTAAGTAAACCATTAATCGCAAATCATGTCGCAAGTTTCTCATTAGTACGGTGCACTCTCCCCCTTCTTCAGCACCTTTGTTGTCCACAAATTTGAACAGTGGGAACTATTTACAAAAAAGGGTTAATATTTTCATAATATCTGTTATTAAGTATAGATCTCATTAAATATACTTAGATCGAATTAAATATCTACTATTAATCCATTATTTAATAGGTTTCTGTATTAATACTAAAAAAATTAATTCAGCTGAAACGTTTATAAGCTATTTCTGTCTGCTTTGTTCAATATATGTAAAAAAAAATTATAAATGGAAAAATGTATAAATAAAGTACTGCTATGGCTATTTTATTGCAAGCCAATAATTTGTTCAATGTTTGTTTAAAATTGTGACAGATATTTACTTTTTCCATATAAAATGTTACATTCAAGTTGGCATTATACTATTTGTAATAAAATATGATTTAAGCAATTACTTTTAAAAAACATTATATTTTCATATTTCAAAAAAAAATTTTTTAATTGAAATACGATTTTTGTATAAGGTTTGTTAAATATTTTCCATTTAAAAACACTAAAATTTTTCGCGATCCTAAAAAAAAGGAAACTACCCAGAGAATATGATTGGAAATGTGTTGCTCTCCAAATTTTCTAAGTTTTTGCTCTATCGATTTTGTTTGTATGTTTGTATTGCATTGTAAGTGCCGTTAATCATGACTGACTTCCGTTTGTTTCGTGGGTTGTCGTCCTGCAGCTATGAGTACGTTTAATTGCTTTCTATCACTATTTTGTTGTCGTTGTGGAGTTGTTGTTAATGTTGCCGCCGTTAGACCGGCTTGCCACAGCGAACATCGATTTCACAGGATGTTGCTTCAGCCAAGAGAATGGAGCTTTTTAGACCCTATACCCAAAGGGTAAAGGGTATATTAAGTTTGTGCAAATGTATGTAACAGGCAGAAGGAGGCGTGGCAGACCCCACAAAGTATATATATTCTTGATCAGCATGACGAGCTGAATCGATATAGCCATGTCCCTCTGTCCGTCCATTCGTCCGTCCGTCTGTCTGGATGAACGAACGGAACTCATAAACTGTAAGAGCTAGAGGAACCGTATTACCAGTGTAGATTCTCCTAATACTAAGTCAATTAGAGTTTATTTTTTTAAGTCGGCGCCACGCCCACCGCCCACGCAATTTGTGTTTGAATTTTGCACTGCCCTGCACTGCACAATTTTCAAGCTAAAATTTTATTTCTACCGATCCTGAACATTTCATCAAAAAAAGCGTACAATAAATACCTAAAGTTTACAGGCGCTAAACGAAAGTAATCTGTTTATTTGCGCAAACAAACGGTAAATCGCTTGCGTTCAGTGGTTGATTTATATTTTTGCTTATAACCAAATTTGTACAGGGTCTGTAACAGTCGGGAAACTCGACTGTAACGTTCTTACTTGTTTTATTTTGTATTTTTTGCTCCCCGTTGGCTTCTTTGGGTTAACATCATCGCCCATGTCAAAGCTTTGCGCGGGTTCACCCCTATTTTTAATGATACACAATTAGTGCGATGATAAATGGTCTGTCAAATGCAGCACCATCAGCAAGAAGTCAAGCATAAAGCAACCAGGATCAGGGACTTCCCCGCCACACTGAAGGAAACCCGAATTTGAAGATTTGCCATATTTTTAGTATAACTTTCTATATAATTTAAACGAAAATACACATTTTACAAATTTTGACAAATTGGATATGTGTATGTAGAAATGATGTCTATGAATTCTCACAAATGAATTAATTGTCTTGAAAAACACCAGAGTTATGCTCAATGACCCATTTTTTCACATCGTTCCTATGGCAGCGATACGATATAGTAGTCCGATTTTGATGAAACTTTTAGGATATGTCAAAATAGTCATTAATAAGGGTTTCTCAAGAAATAGATAAAATATCTTTAAAAATGGCGAGTTTATAGCACTTTTTCCCAATCGTTCCTATGGCAGCTATGTGATGTAGTGTTCCGATTCCGGCCGTTCCGACTTATATACTACCTGCAACAGATTGAAGGGTTGGTGCAAAGTTTCAGCCCGATAACTTTAAAACTGAGGGACTAGTTTAGATAGCAACAGACGGACAGACAAACAGACAGAAGGACAGACAGACGGACATGGCTAGATCGACTCGGCTGATGATGCTGATCAAGAATATATTTACTTTATAGGGTCGGAAATGTCTCCTTCACTGCGTTGCAAACTTCTGGTCAAAATTATAATACCCTCTGCAAGGGTATAACAAGAAAGGAAGGCAAGCTTCGGGTACCCGAAGCTTAGAATACCCTTGCAGGCTAGTTGCTTTTAAACCGTTCAATCGTTTGTATGGCCGCTATAGGATATAGTGATCCGATTTTTGGTTTTTAATTTTCTAAAACGGCTTTAATGTCTATGAAAACTGTATTTCTCAAGAATGAATTAGTAAACTCGAAAAACACCAGAGTTATGCTCAATGACCCATTTTCTCGGATCGTTCCTATAGCTGCTATAGGATATAGTGGTCCGTTTTGATGAATATATCAGGATACGTTAAAATAGTCATTAAAAATTGATTTCAAAATTTTGTTATCTTAAAATTTATGGCACTTTTGACTTGTTTTTGGTAATAATTTTTCGGCCCTCTCGCCCATCAGGCGCTTGACTCTTGTTGTTGAAGGTTGGGCATTTCTGGGGCATCTGTGGGCATTTTTTCTCTCTTGCTCATTGACCTTTTATGAATCAGCCAAAAGTCGTTGAACGCTGCTTCTGCGCGATCTGCTGGCCATGCTTTTTCGAGCGCTCTGACACACCCAGACAAAATTGTAAGACTTAAATTCAGAAGGGATCCAAATCAACAAATTAGAAAAAAAAAATAAAAAATGGGTCTGGGTTCGAACCTGAAATTATCCTGTTATCAGTCAGACGTCCTAACCATTGTACCAACATATACATTTCGGATCAGTAGCTAATATAGTATAAATATATTAAAGCCGCACATTCATAGATATGTACATAAAGGTAGTGCGTTCGCGGCACTTCCGAGAAAAATCAACCACCGACCGCAAGCGACTTACCGTTTATTTGAGCAAATAAACAGATTACTTGTTGTAAGCGTCTGTAAACTTTGCGTATTTATTGTGCGCTTTCTAATTAACCAATCTTGATGAAATTTTCAGGATCGGTAGAAATCGGAAAAATAAAAAGTATAAATGCGGGGGCGGTGGGCGTGGCATTTACAGAAAAAAATAAACTTCAGCTGCGTCAGTATTAGGAAAATCTGCACTGGTTATATGGTTCTTCTAGCTCTTACAGTTGCTGAGATACGTTCGTTTATCCAGACGGACGGACGGACAGACCGACATGGCTATATCAACTCAGCTCGTCATGCTGATCAAGAATATTTACACTTTTGTGTGGTCTGCCACGCCTCCTTCTGCCTGTTACATACATTTGCACAAACTTAATATACCCTTTACCCTTTGGATACAGGGTCTAATTACTTTAAATCTATCAATTATCTTTTAAAATTACGAATTTACGACATTTTTTCCAATCGTTCTTATGGCAGCTATGCGATATATTGTTACGATTCCAGCCATTCTGACTTATATACTACCTGCAACAGAAAGAAGGGTTGGTGCAACGATAGCTTTTAAACTGAGAGACTAGTTAACATAGCAACCGACAGACGGACATGGCTAGATCGACCCCGCTGGTGATGATGATTTAGAATATATATATGTGCTCTTTTGGGTCGGAAATGTCTCCATCACTGCTTTACAAATTGTTGGTCAAAATTATAAGGGTAAGGGTATACAAATAGCATCAAATAAGGACAAGTCAAAAATACTAATACAATGAGTACTTTATGTGGTAAGACCATTTGTGAACGTTATTGAAATATATTAAAACAATATTTATTGTTCTAGCACTAAATAACATGAAGTATCCAAAGAATCCAAAGAATAAGACATAATTTTTTGAATCGGCTCAATAAAATATTAAAAATTAATACGGGCGTGTATTAACCACTTTATAGTCACCTGCAGTGATTAGCTAATTCTTACCGCCACTGTTACGAAGAAATAAAACAAACAAGAAAGGAAGGCTAGCTTCGGTACCCGAAGCTTAGAATACCCTTGCAGGCTAGTTGCTTTCAAGCCGTTCAATCGTTTATTTGGCAGCTATAGGATATAGTGATCCGATATCGGTTTTTCATTTTCTAAAACGGCTTTAATGTCTATGAAAACTGTATTTCTCAAGAATGAATTAATTGTCTTGAAAAACACCAGAGTTATGCTCAATGACCCATTTTCTCCCATCGTTCCTAGGCAGCTATAGGATATAGAAGTCCGATTTTAATAAAACTTTCAGGATATGTTAAAATTGCTATTAAATAAAGTTTTCCATGAAATAAATAAAATATCTTTAAAAATGGAGAAATTTTGTCACTTTTTCCCAATCGTTCCTATGGCAGCTATGTGATGTAGTGTTCCGATTCCGGCCGTTCCGACTTATATACTACCTGCAACAGATTGAATGGTCGGTACAAAGTTTCAGCCCGATAACTTTAAAACTGAGGGACTAGTTTACATAGCAACCGACAGACGGACAGACAGACGGACAGACGGACATGGCTAGATTGACTTGGCTGGTGATGCTGATCAAGAATATATATACCTTATAGGGTCGAAAATGTCTCCTTCACTGCGTTACTAACTTCTGGTCAAAATTATAATACCCTCTGCAAAGGTATAAAAATGTGCACAGAAAAGGAAGTGACAACCGCCATTGTACTAAAGTTTGCAAGGAGCTTCCATACACTCTTTTTTGACCCCGTACCCAAAGGGTAAAGGGTATATTAAGTTTGTGCAAATATATGTAACAGGCAGAAGTTTCGAGCATGACGAGCTGAGTCGATGTAGCTATGTCCGGCTGTCCGTCTGGATAAATGAACGGATCTCAGAAACTGTAAAGCTAGAAGAACCATATTACCAGTGCAGATTCTCAATTTTTTTTTCTGTGCCACGCCCACCGCCCCCGCAATTTGCATTTTACAAGCTAAAATTTGAAAAAATACACATGCAATTGGAGCATAGATTTCTAGCGATCCTTAAAATTTCGTCAAGATTGGATAATCAGAAAGCGCACAATAAATACCCAAAGTTTACAGGCGCTAACAAAAATCAATATATTTATTTGCTCAAATAGACGGTATATCGCTTGCGGTTGGTGGTCTGTCTGTCCATCTGTCAGTTGCTATGTAAACTAGTCTTTTAGTTTTCAAGCTATTGAGGCGTGGCAGACCCCATAAAGTTTATATATTCTTGATCAGCATGACGAGCTATGTTGATGTAGCCATGTCCGTCTGGATAAATGAACAGATCTCAGAAACTGTAAGAGCTAGAAGAACCATATTACCAGTGCAGATTCTCCTCATTATTTTTTTCGGTGCAACGCCCACCGCCCCCGCAATTTGCATTTGATTTTTCTTGAAAGTGTCGCTGCAACTGCAGCTGCCCTTCATATACATATGTATAAATGTGCGCCTTCAATATATTTATACTGTATTAGCTGCCGGTTCAAAAAGTTTGAGTTTGTCGAATGGCAACGACGTTCGACTCGAATCCCAAACTCGGTGTAATTTTTTTTTTTTTTTTTTTGGTTTTGATTTATTTTGCTTATAACCAAATTTGTACAGGGTCTATAACAGTCGGGAAACTCGACTGTAACGTTCTTACTTGTTTTTTTTTTTTTTTTTCTTGGCCAAACTTATTGCGAATTTATTGCTTTCTAAATGCGGCTGCGCATAAATGTGCAGCACCCAAATACCAACAATAGGAGAATCTGTAATAAGCTGTGGTCTGCCATAGAGTTCTTAACGAAATAATGAAACGAAGAAATTATGAAAATTAAATTGAGAAAACTTTCCCACCATCTTAACAAAGGCATCTAGGGGTTTTTTTTTTCCCTATGTCTTCCTCCCTTTTTTTGCATTGGAAATCTGGTTACATTCAGGCACGTTGATCCTCTGAGTAATTTTGACGCCTCATCTTTGGGTCTTACAAACTATACTTTGAAGAAGGGGAAGAATCTGCCAAATTCAAATTGGCCATTGCGCGCAGAGATATTTGGTTTTGATTAGTTGAACAAGTATTATTAATTATTATTTACATGCTACAAAAAAAGTTCGGCATTTTTAATGATCTTAACTAGTGAATGCATGATGAACGTAATCCGCCTATTATGAGCTTACAAAGAAATTTTGATCAGGCCAGCATTTATGAATATTTGTGGAAGCGAACCAACACTCAGTTTAATACATCATCAAAAATGCATTATTTGATGGTACGTCCAATGTAAAGTGCATGAATATATAATACTTCAACCGCCCGCCTTGAATGCAGTCCAAATAATTGAGTGTTCTTTTATTTAACATGCAAAATTAATGACCGAGCTCTGCGTGAATACACAAAAACTATTAATCAATAAGCGCTCATATGCACATTCACACACCCTGCACAGTCGGAAATGTGCATAAAAAACTATACCAAAAGAAATAAAAAAACATTTGCCCACTTTATACAATTCATGGAGTAGGCCAAAGCAGAACAGCAGTTATATTTTATAAATTTTCCACCAGCTATGAAATATTTTAGAATTGGTTGTGGTACCCATTAGACAATTCATTTGCAAAATCCTATTTGAAGTCTACAAACTATGAAGATATTCCAAAATAATTAATTTTATTAAATTACAAAGAATTATTTAATATTTTATAATTATATTAAAAAATATCTATATTTAAGTTGTTCAAAAAATAATGTATAGCTTTATAAAATTTGCAGATTCGAACCGATATTTAGTTTAGAACATTTCGAATAAAATCAGTGTTTGGTCTTAAGAGTCATAAGACTCTCTTAAATTCCCTTCATCTATTTCTTTCTTTCTATTTCTTATAACCTTCATCTCATTGCACGGCCCTTTGCCTAAGCTCTATCATCAGTCTATTCGGTTTTCGTCTTTGTAACGATCGCACGGCCAATTCGGGTCCGCTTGCTACTTTTGATATATACAAATTATCTCGATACGACTGCACGGCCAATTCGTAACCGCTTGCCTACGTTCGATCGATAAGCCCCAACTTTGTAAAATTATATAGAATTTATCTCGGTACGACTGCACGGCCAATTCGTGACCGCTTGCCTACGTTCGTGCCTGCGTGGCCAAATAAATTGAAATTAAACTAATATAATTACTTGTGATTATTGCGCAAATTATAGCCAATTAAAAAGCTCAATAACTCAACAATCAGTATTTCAATATTTTTTAGTTAATGATAAAAGATTATAAAGTACCATTAATATATTCGAAACCCTCGCTTTTAACTGGCTTTAGTTGGGCAAATATTTAAGATAAAGTCGGCTGTAGAAAAAATAATATGTTTGGAAGGAGGGACAGCACAATGGCGCAAAAGTTTCGTGTTCCCTCGCTTGCTGTAGCAGGGGGTAGGCGTGGAGGTAGAGTGATGCTGATGAAGGGGGAGTGCAAAATGGAGTGGTGTTCTTGTCGTTGGCATGTGTTCAGTGTTGTGGCCCGTATTCCACTTTTGTCTTTTATTGCGTGTTGTTGGTTTCTGGCTTGCAGCTCAGTTTGGCTCCCCTCTGGCTTACGGCCTATTCCTCCCACTACCCACTACGACCGGCTTGTATTTTATTGTTTTAAAACAATGTTTCCCCATTTGGCTGCGCTGCTGACTTTGATTTGCCATCTTGCTCGCACGCCCTTTTATCGTAGTCGGTACATCTTTGTGTCTTTAAGCTTTCAGGGATTAAAATAATATCGGTGAAAATTGCACAAAGCTGACCGGGGATCAACATCCTCAATAGAATAATGGTCCCCGCCACGCGGCAGACCGGGGTTCGATTGCCCGTAGGGGATACGCAGGTATAATTTTTGTTGTTGTTGTTTTTCATTAAAAAACGAATGAAATATAATATTGAGAGTACAAATAGAAAACTGATGTTTTTCAGCCTCAGCTTTCCTTATATTGTCTGTAATGGAAAACGTATTTGAACTTTTAACAAAGTTTCATTTAAAAATGAAGTTCCTTTCCAGGATACAATAAGCTTTTAATACATTTTTCTTTGAACAATGACAGCAAAAACAGAGTCAGGTAGAAAACCACCAAAACCAAAAGCACCATCTTAAGTATAATATTTAAATATTTTTAAAATATTTAAAAATATTTTTATTTTTTCAACTGATGCAAACAATGAAAGTTGCCACCCCCCGCCTTCTTATTAATTTTCAACCATTTGTAGATGTACTAAAATGCTAGATTAAACAAAACACACACACTCAGATGTCGACCTCAGTTGCAAACTGGTTTTATCTGCTATCTCTTTTTACACTAATAATTTTGTGTACCCTTGCAGAGCGTATTATAATATTGGCTATAAGTATGTAACGCAGTGAAGGAGACATCTCCTACCCTATAAAGTATAAAGGCTAGTCTCAGAGATCTCGGGGTTCATAGAGACGGATGAGCAAGGCTCTACGACTCGGTTATTGATAAATATTTTATAAAAATTCCAGATATCCTTAGCAAGGGTATATAAAGGAAATAAAAAAAGAGCTGCAAAAAAAGCGAGCAGCCAACCAAAATGGCAATATGCACAAAAGGATGCAGGAAAGTTTTCTGCTCCCATCTGCTCCCACTATTCGATTATTAATTTTAGCAGTGCAACTGGTTCATTCAGTTTCATATAGGGTGCATTTCTTCAAGAGAGCTCTATGGGTGACGTAGGTAATCAGTTAATTGATTAAAGCGCCAAAAAAAAAAAAAAACGGTGAGGATCTAATGGAAATCTCTTGTTTAACTTGGGATTTTAAACAGTTTAATAAATATACATTAATGTCTATTTATTCTATACCACAAAAACAATGACGGCGAAGAGAATGAACTATTTTTTCCATCGTTGAATTATTAATAATAAATATTTGGAGAAGTAGGTCATTAAAACAATGTACATGTTACATATTTGTCATTGAAAGATTACGAAAATGTCAGTACTTAGCATTTCATCGGTATTTAACAATAAATTGAACTTGATTAATCCTGAAATTCAAATGACAGTCGGACCACTTTATCCTAAGAGATGCCATAAGAACGGTAGCATTGATCATAACGCAGTTATTTTTAAAGCCATTCAAAACGGCTTGGGAGCAATTCGGTATTATAATTTAAATCAACCGTTTGTAATGCGGTAAAGAATACATCTCAGACCATTAAAAGTTTATATAAACTCTTGATAAGCAAACCATCCAAGTTGATCTAGCCATGACCGTCTGTCCGTCCGTCAGTTTCTATGTAAACAATTCTTCAGTTTTAAAGTTATCGCGCTGAAATTTCACACAGAGCCTGTTTTCTGTTGCATGTAGTATATAAGTCGAAATCGAAAAAATCTGATCACTATAACCTGTAGTTGTTATACAAACGATCGATCGGTTCGAAGGCAACTTGGGCTCCGAAGCAAGCCTTTCTTGCTTGTTTTTATTTTAAAGACTACACTTCATTAGCATCTCTATGGACTTCCAGTTTTTAAATTCATTACTTTGCTGCGTTGCCATAGTTAAGAATTCCAATGCATAAATATTTCCTTTGTGACGTCCGACCCTAATTCGCGAAAATAAAAGAAGAAACGTAGTAGTCAACTTCAGCGCTTTTTCGTGCTTTCCTTATCTCCATTCCTATCATTGTCCTTTGCACATTCTCCGAGCCTGTGGCGCCTTTATCAGTAGTGTCAGTTTACTTTATGTCTTTTGTATTTCTGCTACGTGAGCTGCACGCTTCGCTCCGTTTTCGACAGCGGAAAGTATAAAAGCTTCTTCAGCTTCCTTGGTCGATTTTCCACCTAAAGCGCCGACCCATCCCTCGATTAAGACTTACGGCTTCATCGGGTTTCCATTTAAATAAATAAAAAAACGCTGCAAAAGCTGTTGCCTATGCAAAGCGCTGAGCAGGCTGAACACTCTTAGCAAGGACCTCTAAAAGCCACAAGTAGTTAGAAGGATCTATAAATATGTATATGACCCTCCATAAAAACACACACGATGATGACATTGACGATTTGAATGCTTGAAAGAGTCCGTTTAAAAACAAATCCCAGAGTAAACCACTCCGCTGGATTTAGCGGAATGCTTTTCAGTTTCCAAGGCTTTGTTCTCCTTTGTTTGCTGTTAAAAGCTGAAAACGATTTAATATGAACTGACGGAAAGCGAGGGAATCGAATCGCATTAATAATAGGTCTAAAATGAAACCAAACTCATAGTTATTATACCCTTGCAGTGGTATTATAATTTTGACCAGAAGTTTGTAACGCAGTGAAGGAGACTTTTCCGACCCTATAAAGTATATATATTCTTGATCAGCATCACCAGCCGAGTCGATCTAGCCATGTCCGTCTGTCCGTCTGTCGGTTGCTATGTAAACTAGTCCCTCAGTTTTAAAGCTATCGGACTGAAACTTTGTACCGGCCCTTCAATCTGTTGCAGGTAGTACGAGGTCTGTTCAAAAAGTATTGCGAATTTTGTGTTTTTTCAAAAATTATTTATTTATTCATGAATATCTATTTTGTCCCCTTCAAAATAATCCCCATTAGATATTATACACTTGTGCCAACGGTTTTTCCAATCTTCGAAGCACTTCAAAAATTAATTTTTTTTATCTTGTTCAGCTCCTCCTTCGATGCCGTCTTTATCTCGTCAAGCGTAGCGTAACGTCGTCCTTTCATGGGCCTCTTCAGTTTAGGGAACAAGAAAAAGTCACAGGGGGCCAGATCTGGGGAATACGGTGGCTGCGGCATCATTAGTGTGTTGTTTTTGGCCAAAAAGTGGCGCACAAGCAACGATGTGTGAGCAGGTGCGTTATCGTGGTGCAAAAGCCAATTTTTGTTCTTCCACAAATCCGGTCGTTTCTGGCGGATTGCTTCGCGCAAATTGCGCATAATTTGCAATTAATATTCCTTATTGACCGTTCTTCCCTGTGGCAAGAACTCATGATGCACCACGCCCCTGCAATCGAAGAAAACTGTCAGCAAAATTTTCACATTCGACAGAACTTGGCGCGCTTTTTTCGGTCTTGGTTCGTGCGGCAGCTTCCATTGAGATGATTGAACTTTGGTTTCCACGTCATAACCGTAAACCCACGATTCGTCACCAGTTATGACCCTCTGGAGCAAGTTTGGGTCGTCGCGGACAGAGTTTAACATCTCATTAGCAATGTTCATGCGATGCTGTTTTTGGTCGCAATGCCCAAATCATTGATCAAAATCGAATGGCACGAACCAATCGATATGTTTAGGTCCTCAGCAACTTCTCTAACGGTGATTCGACGATTAGCCAATACAATTTTCTCCACTTCATTAATTTTTTCGTCTGTTGTTGAGGTGCTCGGGCGTCCGGCACGCTTTTCGTCGTTCACATCCTTTCGGCCTTCTGAGAACATTTTGTACCACCGATAAACGTTGCTTAGGTCCAAGGTAGCTTCTCCATATGCCACAGTCGACATTCGGAATGCATCCGCGCACTTAATTTCGTTTTTCACACAAAATTTGATACAGGTTCTTTGATCCATTTTTTTGAATAGGTAAAAATCGAAGACGATACAAAACACGTGCAAGCAAAGCAGCTGTCAACAATTAAGTGAACATTCAAAATGGCCGAGCTTGTCGGCATAAGTGAGAGACATGTGTACCAACATAACGCCACAAAAAAATCGAAATTCGAATTTACGTAACCCGCGAAAATTCAAAATTCGCGATACTTTTTGAACAGCCCTCGTATATAAGTCGGAATAAACGGAATCGGAAAACTACATCACATAGCTGTCATAGGAGCGATTGGGTAAAAGTGTCATAAATTCGCCATTTTCAAAGATATTCTGACCAGAAGTTTGTAACGCAGTGAAAGAGACGTCTCCGACCCTATAAAGTATATATATTCTTGATCAGCATCACCAGCGGAGTCGATCTAGCCATGTCCGTCTGTCTGTCCGTCTGTCTGTCTGTCTGTGTGTCTGTCCGTCTGTCTGTTGCTATGTAAACTAGTCTCTCAGTTTTAAAGCTATCGGGCTGAAACTTTGCACCGATCCTTTAATCTGTTGCAGGTAGTATATAAGTCGGAACTGACGGAATCGGATTATTACATCACATAGCTGCCATAGGAACGATTGGAAAAAAGTGCCATAAATTCACAATTTTTTAAGATAACCAATTTCTTTATTTAGGAATCCATTTTTAATGACTATTTTAACTTATCCTGAAAGTTTAATCAAAATCGGACTACTGTATTCTATAGCTGCCATAGGAACGATGGGAGAAAATGGGTCAATGGTGTTTTTCAAGTTAATTAATTCATTCTTGAGAAATACAGTTTTCATAGACATTAATGCCGTTTTAGAAAATTAAAAACCAAAAATCGGATCACTATATCCTAATAGAGCTGCCATACAATTGAACGCACAGTTTTAAGGTAACTGGTCTTCAAGGGTATTCTAAGCTTCGGGTACCGAAGCTAGCCTTCCTTTCTTGTTTTTAGGTAATTCAGTAGTGTTTTAATGTTCTCTGTACAGGGGATGAATTGCAGATTGGTGTGGAAAGGATTGTTGCCTTTTTTTGGTAAAATAAGGACAGGTTGTAAACATATGATCAAGATCTATGGGATCTTTGGAGTTGCAACAAGGACAGGAATTGGAAAGACTTTTGTCCATATAATGAACGTGTGTTTGTTTCGTGTGTCCCAAACGATAATTGAGGCGGGAGATCGATTTAACAAATAGGATAGTCTGTGCTGTTAAGGATTGTGTTGAAAAGGTTTGCAGTGAGGTGTTCTTTTCTGAGATCGAGGGGTTTAACGTTTGCTTTAAACAAGTAAGGATGTTACAGTCGAGTTTCCTGACTGTTACAGACCCTGTACAAATTTGGTTATAAGCTAAATAAATCAAAACCAAAAATAAAAAATATTTACACCGAGTCCGGTCTGGGATTCGAACCCTAGAACCGGCCGCTAAAAAAGTATAAATATATAGTGACAGCTGCAGCGGCAATTACGAAAAAATCAACCACCGAACGCAAGCGATTTACCGTTTATTGAGCAAATAAACAGACTGCTTGTGGTTAGCGCCTGTAAACTTTGGGTATTTATTGTGCACTTTATAATTAACCAATCTTGATGATGCTCCAATTGCATGTGTATTTTTTCAAAAATTTTAGCTTGAAAATACATACATTTCCTCCTTTCCTGAAAATTTTATGAAGTTTAGTTGGTTCTGATTCTGGAGTCCCGACTCCAGACTTTTGAATATGGCTGATGTAAACCCAACGACCGTGCAGCGATGTGAGACATGAGACTGTCCCAGCATTGCGAAGGCTCAGTCACGTCCAAATGGCATCATTAAACACGAGCAAATTGCCAATCCTCGACGTCGTCGCCGTCATCAAAATCAACAGCATCAGGATGGAGCACCATTGCTCCATGCCTAAGAGGATGGTCCATGTAGCAATACACATAAACTTTCGCACGTGCTTTCGTCTTGGGAACGGGTAATATATTCGACGGGATTTTACATATCGGAATTTAAGAGACAAATCATATTATTTTTGTCTATCTAGTACAAGTGTACCGCTAATTGTAATCATTCAGATTTTTTTTAACCATGTATTTTTATATACGTTGCCTTTTGGGGTTCCGTTTCAAGTTTATAATTTAAATAAAGCCAAAAACATGTATTTTTTTTAGACCCTGTACCCAAAGGGTAAAGGGTATATTAAGTTTGTGCAAAGGCAGAAGGAGGCGTGGCAGACCCCACAAAATATATATATTCTTGATCAGCATGACGAGCTCAGTCGATATAGCCATATTCGTCTGTCCGTCTGGATAAACGAACGGATCTCAGAATATGTAAGAGCTAGAAGAACCTTATTAACAGTGCAGACTCTCGTTATTATTACGCAGATGAAGTTTATTTTTTTCAGGTGCCACGCCCACCGCCCCCGCAATTTTTTTTAAATGTTTGCACTGCACAATTTTCATGCTAAAATTTTGGAATAAATACACATGCAATAGGAGCATAGATTTCCACCGATCTTGAAAATTTCATCAAGATTGGTTAATTAGAAAGCGCACAATAAATACCCAGAGTTTACAGGCGCTAACCACAAGCAATCTGTTTATTTGTTCAAATAAACGGTAAATCGCTTGCGTTCGGTGGTTGATTTTTCTTGGAAGTGTCGCTGCAACTGCAGCTGCCACTACCTTCATATACATATGTATAAATGTGCGCCTTTAATATATTTATACTGTATTAGCTGCCGGTTCAAAAAGTTTGGGTTGTTCGGATGGTTACGACGTTCGACTCGAATCCCAGACTCGGTGTAATTTTTTTTTTTTTTGGTTTTGATTTATTTTGCTTATAACCAAATTTGTACAGGGTCTGTAACAGTCATTGATCATAACTCTGTTGTTTTTCAAGACAATGAATTGGAAAATATAGTTTTCAAAGACAATAACGCCGTTATAAAAAATAAAAAATTAGCTGCCATACAAGCGATCGAACGGCTTGAAGGCAACTTGTCTGCAAGGGTGTTCTAAGCTTCGGCCCCCGAAGCTAGCCTTTCTTTCTTGTTATACCCTTGCAGAGGGTATCATAATTTTGACGAGAAGTTTGTAACGCAGTAAAGGAGATATTTCCGACCCTATAAAGTATATATTTTCTTGATCAGCATCACCAGCCTAGTGGATCTAGCCATGTTCGTCTGTCTGTCTGTCTTTCTGTCTGTCTGTATGTCTGTCTGTCTGTCTGTCTGTCTGTCTGTCTGTCTGTCTGTCTGTCTGTCTGTCTGTCTGTCTGTCTGTCTGTCTGTCTGTCTGTCTGTCTGTCTGTCTGTCCGTCTGTCGGTTGCTATGTAAACTAGTCTCTCAGTTTTAAAGCTATCGGGCTGAAACTTTGCACCGACCCTTCAATCTGTTGTAGGTAGTATATAAGTCGGAACGGCCGGAAGCGTAACACTACATCACATAGCTGCTATAGGGACGATTGGGAAAAAGTGCCATAAATTCGTAATTTTTAAAGACATTTTATTTATTTCTAAGGAAACTTTATTTAATGACTATTTTAACATATCCTGAAAGTTTAATCTAAATTGGACCACTATATTCTATAGCTGCCATAGGAACGATGGGAGAAAATGGGTCATTGAGCATAGGTCTGGTGTTTTTCAAGACAATTAACCAATTCTTGAGAAACACAGTTTTCATAGACATTAAAGCCGTTTAGGAAAAATAAAAACCAAACCCATTGCTGCCATACAAACGATCAAACAGGCAACTGGTATGCAAGGGTATTCTAAGCTTCGGGTACCGAAGCTAGCCTTCCTTTCTTGTTTGTTTAATAGTATCAAAATGTTTCCTTTACACTTTTATTATACCTTGCAGAGGGTATTATAATTTTGACCAGAAGTTTGGAACGCAGTAAAGGAGACATCTCCGACCCTATAAAGTATATATCTTCTTGCTTTCTATTGGAGCATTTTGATGCCGTGTTCCGATTCCAATCGTTTAGTGTTAAGTTTTAGCCCGGTAGCTACAAATCATAGAGATATACATACTTTTATAATATATATGAACACGCATTTCCTTTTCTGAAATTTTAAAAATCGTGCAGAGCATTTCTTAAATGGGCTCTCTAGGGTCGTGGCTTTAAATGCATCCAATTTATCGGGCAACTGCAAGTCATTGCTTGATTGTGTGCGTGCCCCACTCAGTCCTGATCAATTACACCCGCCGACATGTGTTTGGCGTTTTAGCTTGAGGTCAGCTTCAGCGCCAGAACCAGCTTGGGAGCTGGAATGTCTGGCTCATGCCCAGTCTTGGATGCGAGAGACAAAGCAATAACAAGTAACGCGTGTGCTTAGAGCATACGCCTGAGTCCTGGCTGCCGGCTTGCTCGTCTCCCTCATTCCCCCTTCCCCTCCCCCCGCTTGCGATTTATTTATGCGTGCCCCGGTTGTAAATGAATGCGACAGTAAAGGTGATGCCTGCACCTGACATAATACATATCAGACCCAGACCAACAGTCCCCAATATGGGGTTTGTTTAGGCACATGTAAAGCACATCTTATCTGGGTCCTCTCTGTGAGCTCGAATGCCAGCAGCCAGGATGCCAGGCCAGAAGGCAAAAGCCGGAATTATGTAAGGAAACAGATGGCCAAGCAAAATGGGGATGTGCAATTCCTGTTTCATCTTTTAAGCTCTGTTTGGACAACATATCACGTTGCTTTGCCGAACAGGATAAGCCCTTAATGATGAGGCATTTGATGGTTTACAATTTATTGGATACCCTTGCAGAGGGTATTATAATTTTGACCAGAAGTTTGTAACGCAGTGAAGGAGACGTCTCCGACCCTATAAAGTATATATATTCTTGATCAGCATCACCAGCCGAGCTGATCTAGCCATGTCCGTCTGTCTGTCCGTCTGTCGGTTGCTATGTAAACTAGTCTCTCAGTTTTGAAGCTATCGGGCTGAAACTTTGCACCGACCCTTCCATCTGTTGTAGGTAGTATATAAGTCGGAACTGCCGGAATCGAAACATTACATCACATAGCTGCCATAGGAACGATTAGGAAAAAGTGCCACAAGTTCGTAATTTTTTAAGACATTTTATTTATTTCTTGGAAAACTTAGGTTAATGACTATTTTAGCATATCCTGAAAGTTTTATCAAAAACGGAGCCCTATATCCTACAACTGCCATAGGAACGATGGGAGAAATGGGTCATTGAGCATAAATCTGGTGTTTTTGAAGACAATTCATTCTTGAGAAACACTGTTTTCATAGACATTACAGCCGTTTTAGAAAATTAAAAACCAACAAGAAAGGAAGGCTAGCTTCGGTACGCGAAGCTTAGAATACCCTTGCAGACCAGTTGCCTTTAAGCCGTTTGATCGTTTTTTTGTATGGCAGCTATAGGATATAGTAATCCGATTTTTGGTTTTTTCATTTTCTAAAACGGCTTTAATGTCTATGAAAACTGTATTTCTCAAGAATGAATTTATTGTCTTGAAAAACACCAGAGTTATGCTCAATGACCCATTTTCTCCCATCGTTCCTATGGCAGCTATAGGATACAGTAGTCCGATTTTAATTAAATTTTCAGGATAAGTTAAAAAAGTAATTAAAAAGAGTTTTCTAAAAAATAAATAAATTATCTTGAAAAATAGCGAATTTATGGCACTTTTTCCCAATCGTTTCTATGGCAGCTATGTGATGTAGTGTTCCTATTTCGGCCGTTCCGATTTATATACTACCTGCAACAGATTGAAGGGTCGGTGCAAAGTTTCTGTCCGATAGCTCTTAAACTGAGAGACTAGTTTACATAGCAACAGACAGACGGACAGACAGACAGACAGACAGACGGACAGACAGACGGACAGACAGACGGACAGACAGACGGACATGGCTACATCGACTCGGCTGGTGATGCTGATCAAGAATATATATACTTTATAGGGTCGGAAATGTCTCCTTCACTGCGTTGCAAACTTCTGGTCAAAATTATAATACCCTCTGCAAGGGTATAAAAATCTGATTATTATATCCCATAGCCGCCATACAAAAAACTATCGAGCGGCTTAAAGGCAACTACCGAACCTAGCCATCCTTTCTTGTTAATTTAAAAAAAATATGTACTTAGAACAAGAAAGGAAGGCTTGCTTTGGTGCCCGAAGCGTACAATACCCTTGCAGGCCAGTTGCCTTTAAACCGTTCGATCATTTGTTGTCTTTGTGATATACTTTACCGATTTTTGGTTTTTATTTTATAAAACAGCTTTAATGTCTATGAATATATTTTCTAAGAATTAATTAATTGACTTAAAAACACCAGAGTTTTTGCTTCAGACCCAATTTCTCACATCGTTCCTAAGGCAGCTATAGAATATAGTAGTACGATAGGTTAAAATAGTCATTAAATAGTGATTTCTAAACAATGAATTAATTATCTTAAAAAATGTCGAGTTTATGCCACTTTTTCCCAATATTTCCTGTGGCAGCTATGCAATCTATTGTTCAGATTCCGGCCGTTATATACTTATATACTTTAAAAAGAAGGGTCGGTGAACAGTTACAGCCCGATAGCTTTAAAACTGAGAGACTAGTTTGCATAGCAACCGCCGGACGGAGATAATAAGATCGACTCGGCTGGTGATGGTGAGAAAGCTAAAGAATATATATACTGTATAGGGTCGGAGATGTCTCCATCACTGCATTACAATATTATAATACCCTCTGCAAGGGTATAGTGATCGTTTTGCCAGTTAAATTCAGATAAATCTATAAATTTTAATAAATATAGTATAATAAAGTACTAGTCAAAACAATATTAATGTTATTTTCAGAAATTTACAGAATTTTAAAATTTAGTTCTTGCTTTGAAGAAAAAGTCAATATTAAAATGTAACTTGTTTACCTTAAACAACTTAAAAATCCACAAGTGTATTAAGGATATTCAAGCAGAAATTGTTAAGAAATCTTTCAATTATATTTATTTCTTTGTTTCTTAACATTTTTACACCGTTTAATGAAACATATTTACTCACTAAAGACTGTTAACTTAAGACATTAAACTTGGCAGAGAAGAGCTTAATGAGTGCCAATGCTTATATTCGCCTTTCAACCCGGGAAGTTCTTTGACTTTCGCTGTGTTCTTTCGCGAAAATTTCTGAAAATTGGTTTTGACATTTTGTTGTCATTAAGAAAACCGGCTGTGGCCCACCTGATGCTCCAACAATCTGCAGTCGACTGAGGTGCGGGAATCGTGAAGATGAGGAAACGCATCCTTTGCCGGTGAGTGGCCAAAGGTACTCTGGGTGAAGAATCCTTCGAATGTTAATAAATGGAAAATACTAATTGAAGCAATATAAAATATAGCGCTAAGGCACTAGCCGTGATTCATGGCTCCTGTTTTTTTTTGTTTATACAGATACTACAATTTCCAATGCAAATTATAAATACCAGTTCCTTTAAATTAAAGAGGCCTTGCTTTTTATGTCACTTCAGTTCAGAGGGTATTATAATTTTGACCAGAAGTTTGTAACGCAGTGAAGGAGACGTCTCCGACCCTATAAAGTATATATATTCTTGATCAGCATCACCAGCCGAGTCGATATAGCCATGTCCGTCTGTCCGTCTGTCGGTTGCTATGTAAACTAGTCCCTCAGTTTTCAAGCTATCGGACTGAAACTTTGCACCAACCCTTCCATCTGTTGCAGTTAGTATATAAGTCGGAACGGCCGGAATCGGAACACTACATCACATAGCTGCCATAGGAACGATTGGGAAAAAGTGTCATAAATTCGCCATTTTTTAAGTTAATAAATTTATTTCTTAGAAAGCTATATTAAATGATTATTTTAACATATCCTGAAAGTTTCATCAAAATCAGGCCACTATATCCTATAGCTGCCATACAAACGATCAAACAGTTTTAAGGCAACTGGTCTGCAAGGGTATTCTAAGCTTCGGGTACCGAAGCTAGCCTTCCTTTCTTGTTTCAAAAATTTTAGTTTGAAAATTGTGCAGTGCAGGGCAGAGCAAATATTCGAATACAAATTGCGGGGACGGTGGGCGTGGTACCAAAAAAAAATAAACTTCAGCTGCGTCAGTATATGTAGAATCTACACTGGTAATATGGTTACTCTAGCTTTTACTGTTGCTGAGATCCGTTCGTTCATTTGGTCAGACAGACGGACGGACGGACAGACGGACATGGCTTTATCGACTCAGCTCATCATGCTGATCAAGAATATATACACTTTCTGGGGTCTCCCACGCCTCCTTCTGCATGTTACAAACATTTGCACAAACTTAATATACCCTTTAAGGTACAAGGTCTAAAAAGGAGGAGCAAAGCAGCTTTGCTTACCGGAAAACGAAATGCAGGGTCGCGTAAAAAACATTCAGACTTGGCGTAATCACAGGCCCAAGGAAAATGGCAACAATAACAAGGCCGAACAAGAAAGGAAGGCTAGCTTCGGTACCCGAAGATTAGAATACCCTTGCAGACCAGTTGCCTTTAATCGTTCGTTTATATGGCAGCTAAAGGATATAGTGATCCGATTTTTAGTTTTTAATTTTCTAAAACAGCTTTAATGTCTACGAAAACTGTATTTCTCAAGAATGAACTAATTGTCTTGAAAAACACCAGAGTTATGCTCAATGACCCATTTTCTCCCAGCGTTCCTATGGCAGCTATAAGATATAGTGGTCCGATTTGGATGAAACTTTCAGGGTATATTAAAATAATCATTAAACAGAGAATTCTAAAAAAGTAAAAAAAATTATCTTGAAAAATGACGAATTTATGGTACTTTTTCCCAATCGTTCCTATGACAGCTATGTGATCTAGTGTTCCGATTCCGGCCGTTCCGACGTATATACTGCAACGGATTGAAGGATTGGTGCAAAGTTTCAGCCCGATAGCTTTAAAACTGAGAGACTAGTTTACATAGCAACAGACAGACGAACAGACAGACGGACAGACAGACAGACAGACAGACGGACAGACAGACACACAGACGGACATGGCTAGATCGACTCGGCTGGTGATGCTATTTTCAAGACACTACATTCATTCATTCTTGGAGAAGCATTAATGCCGGTTCAGATAATTAAAAACAAACAAGTCAGAACATTACAGTCGAGTTTCCGACTGTTAAAGACCCTGTGCCCGGGGATCGAACCTGACCTCCGTGTCATCAGCCAGACGTCCTAACCATTGCACCACAACATACATTTCAAAGCAGTAGCTAATACTGTATAAATATATTGAAGGCACACATTCATACAAATGCATATGAATATAGTGCGTTTCCAGTTCCAAATATATGAATCCCCGACCGCAAGCGATTTACCGGTTATTTGAGCAAATAAACAGATAGCTTGTTATTAGCGGATGTAAACTTTACATATTTTTTGTGCGCTTTCTAATTAACTAAACTTAATAAAATTTTCAGGATAGTAGAAATATATCTCCACTCCAATAGCTTAAAAATTGTGCTGTGCAAACATTAAAATACAAATTGAGGGGTCGGTGGGCATGGCATCGACTAAAAAAATAAACTTAATCTGTGTAAATTTAGGAGAATCTGCACTGGTAATATTGTTATTCTAGCTCTTACAGTTTAGATCCTTTGGTTCATCCAGACGGACATGCTATATCGACTCGGCTTGTCATGCTGATCAAGAATATATATACTTTGTGGGGTCTGCCTCCTTCTGGCTTTTACATACATACCCCTCTGGGTACAGGGTCTTAAAATCGGACCACTATAGCTGGCAAACATTATAACGGTTTAAAAACAACTTGTATGCAACGGTATTATAAGCTTCAGACCGCGAAGCTAGTCTTCCGTTTTTGTTATCTTAGATTTTAACGCAAATATTTTTTGTCAAATCAAATATACACGGCACGAGAAATTCTCTTCCGTAAATTTTTTGTTATTTACAGATAATAATAAAATAGTTCATTGCAACTGTAAACTTTTTAGTTGTAAATAGAAATAAAATTTTTATGAACAATTTAAAAACAGTTAATTTAAACAAGAAATTACGTTTATTGCCAAAAAATAAAAGAAGAATAAATAACAATACCAGACTGAGAAATCACCTTAACAATCTGGCCCTAGACCTCCAGAACTTCAACCAAATTACCAGACGACTCCAAAAGAGTCGCCAACTTGACCTGCAGTATGAACAAAATTTATAATTCAAAAACTTTTAATTTAGTCCAAATGTTTATTAATATATTCAAGCAGATTTATCTTTCTGCTTGACACTGGCAAAAAAAAGGAAATAATAAAAATAATATTACGCAGCTGGCCAGCATTGTTTCGATAAGATCCAATTATAAAAAAGGCGATAAATAAAATAATAAAAATGAATTAATAAAATGTAGATCCAAAAGCACAACAGAACCGCTCGATGAAACACACAAAATTGGAATGACGAAATTCCACTTCGTGAGGTGAAGCGTCTGAACTGAAGTGACATAAAAAGCAAGGCCTCTTTAATTTAAACGAACTGGTATTTATAATTTGCATTGGAAATTGTAGTATCTGTATAAACAAAAAAAAAACAGGAGCCATGAATATTGCTTCAATTAGTATTTTCCATTTATTTACATTCGAAGGATTCTTCACCCTTTGGCCACTCACCGGCAAAGGATGCGTTTCCTCATCTTCACGATTCCCGCACCTCAGTCGACTGCAGATTGTTGGAGCATCAGGTGGGCCACAGCCGGTTTTCTTAATGACAACAAAATGTCAAAACCAATTTTCAGAAATTTTCGCGAAAGAACACAGCGAAAGTCAAAGAACTTACCGGGTTGAAAGGCGAATATAAGCATTGGCACTCATTAAGCTCTTCTCTGCCAAGTTTAATGTCTTAAGTTAACAGTCTTTAGTGAGTAAATATGTTTCATTAAACGGTGTAAAAATGTTAAGAAACAAAGAAATAAATATAATTGAAAGATTTCTTAACAATTTCTGCTTGAATATCCTTAATACACTTGTGGATTTTTAAGTTGTTTAAGGTAAACAAGTTACATTTTAATATTGACTTTTTCTTCAAAGCAAGAACTAAATTTTAAAATTCTGTAAATTTCTGAAAATAACATTAATATTGTTTTGACTAGTACTTTATTATACTATATTTATTAAAATTTATAGATTTATCTGAATTTAACTGGCAAAACGATCACTATACCCTTGCAGAGGGTATTATAATATTGTAATGCAGTGATGGAGACATCTCCGACCCTATACAGTATATATATTCTTTAGCTTTCTCACCATCACCAGCCGAGTCGATCTTATTATCTCCGTCCGGCGGTTGCTATGCAAACTAGTCTCTCAGTTTTAAAGCTATCGGGCTGTAACTGTTCACCGACCCTTCTTTTTAAAGTATATAAGTATATAACGGCCGGAATCTGAACAATAGATTGCATAGCTGCCACAGGAAATATTGGGAAAAAGTGGCATAAACTCGACATTTTTTAAGATAATTAATTCATTGTTTAGAAATCACTATTTAATGACTATTTTAACCTATCGTACTACTATATTCTATAGCTGCCTTAGGAACGATGTGAGAAATTGGGTCTGAAGCAAAAACTCTGGTGTTTTTAAGTCAATTAATTAATTCTTAGAAAATATATTCATAGACATTAAAGC
>JAJJHY010003911.1:86140-169366 GCA_021224005.1 Drosophila setifemur | reverse complement strand
GCTTTAATGTCTATGAATATATTTTCTAAGAATTAATTAATTGACTTAAAAACACCAGAGTTTTTGCTTCAGACCCAATTTCTCACATCGTTCCTAAGGCAGCTATAGAATATAGTAGTACGATAGGTTAAAATAGTCATTAAATAGTGATTTCTAAACAATGAATTAATTATCTTAAAAAATGTCGAGTTTATGCCACTTTTTCCCAATATTTCCTGTGGCAGCTATGCAATCTATTGTTCAGATTCCGGCCGTTATATACTTATATACTTTAAAAAGAAGGGTCGGTGAACAGTTACAGCCCGATAGCTTTAAAACTGAGAGACTAGTTTGCATAGCAACCGCCGGACGGAGATAATAAGATCGACTCGGCTGGTGATGGTGAGAAAGCTAAAGAATATATATACTGTATAGGGTCGGAGATGTCTCCATCACTGCATTACAATATTATAATACCCTCTGCAAGGGTATAGTGATCGTTTTGCCAGTTAAATTCAGATAAATCTATAAATTTTAATAAATATAGTATAATAAAGTACTAGTCAAAACAATATTAATGTTATTTTCAGAAATTTACAGAATTTTAAAATTTAGTTCTTGCTTTGAAGAAAAAGTCAATATTAAAATGTAACTTGTTTACCTTAAACAACTTAAAAATCCACAAGTGTATTAAGGATATTCAAGCAGAAATTGTTAAGAAATCTTTCAATTATATTTATTTCTTTGTTTCTTAACATTTTTACACCGTTTAATGAAACATATTTACTCACTAAAGACTGTTAACTTAAGACATTAAACTTGGCAGAGAAGAGCTTAATGAGTGCCAATGCTTATATTCGCCTTTCAACCCGGTAAGTTCTTTGACTTTCGCTGTGTTCTTTCGCGAAAATTTCTGAAAATTGGTTTTGACATTTTGTTGTCATTAAGAAAACCGGCTGTGGCCCACCTGATGCTCCAACAATCTGCAGTCGACTGAGGTGCGGGAATCGTGAAGATGAGGAAACGCATCCTTTGCCGGTGAGTGGCCAAAGGGTGAAGAATCCTTCGAATGTAAATAAATGGAAAATACTAATTGAAGCAATATTCATGGCTCCTGTTTTTTTTTTGTTTATACAGATACTACAATTTCCAATGCAAATTATAAATACCAGTTCGTTTAAATTAAAGAGGCCTTGCTTTTTATGTCACTTCAGTTCAGACGCTTCACCTCACGAAGTGGAATTTCGTCATTCCAATTTTGTGTGTTTCATCGAGCGGTTCTGTTGTGCTTTTGGATCTACATTTTATTAATTCATTTTTATTATTTTATTTATCGCCTTTTTTATAATTGGATCTTATCGAAACAATGCTGGCCAGCTGCGTAATATTATTTTTATTATTTCCTTTTTTTTGCCAGTGTCAAGCAGAAAGATAAATCTGCTTGAATATATTAATAAACATTTGGACTAAATTAAAAGTTTTTGAATTATAAATTTTGTTCATACTGCAGGTCAAGTTGGCGACTCTTTTGGAGTCGTCTGGTAATTTGGTTGAAGTTCTGGAGGTCTAGGGCCAGATTGTTAAGGTGATTTCTCAGTCTGGTATTGTTATTTATTCTTCTTTTATTTTTTGGCAATAAACGTAATTTCTTGTTTAAATTAACTGTTTTTAAATTGTTCATAAAAATTGTATTTCTATTTACAATTAAAAAGTTTACAGTTGCAATGAACTATTTTATTATTATCTGTAAATAACAAAAAATTTACGGAAGAGAATTTCTCGTGCCGTGTATATTTGATTTGACAAAAATTATTTGCGTTAAAATCTAAGATAACAAAAACGGAAGACTAGCTTCGCGGTCTAAAGCTTATAATACCGTTGCATACAAGTTGTTTTTAAACCGTTATAATGTTTGCCAGCTATAGTGGTCCGATTTTAAGACCCTGTACCCAGAGGGGTATGTATGTAAAAGCCAGAAGGAGGCAGACCCCACAAAGTATATATATTCTTGATCAGCATGACAAGCCGAGTCGATATAGCATGTCCGTCTGGATGAACCAAAGGATCTAAACTGTAAGAGCTAGAATAACAATATTACCAGTGCAGATTCTCCTAAATTTACACAGATTAAGTTTATTTTTTTAGTCGGTGCCATGCCCACCGACCCCTCAATTTGTATTTTAATGTTTGCACAGCACAATTTTTAAGCTATTGGAGTGGAGATATATTTCTACTATCCTGAAAATTTTATTAAGTTTAGTTAATTAGAAAGCGCACAAAAAATATGTAAAGTTTACATCCGCTAATAACAAGCTATCTGTTTATTTGCTCAAATAACCGGTAAATCGCTTGCGGTCGGGGATTGATATATTTGGAACTGGAAACGCACTATATTCATATGCATTTGTATGAATGTGTGCCTTCAATATATTTATACAGTATTAGCTACTGCTTTGAAATGTATGTTGTGGTGCAATGGTTAGGACGTCTGGCTGATGACACGGAGGTCAGGTTCGAACCCCGGGCACAGGGTCTTTAACAGTCGGAAACTCGACTGTAATGTTCTGACTTGTTTGTTTTTAATTATCTGAACCGGCATTAATGCTTCTCCAAGAATGAATGAATGTAGTGTCTTGAAAATAGCTATATCCAACAGCTGTCATATGAACGATGCCAGAAAATTCTTAGAAAATATAGTTTTCATAGACATTAAAGCCGTTTAAAAAAATTACGAACCATACTGCACATTGAAGTTCAGAATCCGTTTTATCAGTCAAGAATAAATTGATGAAGAAAAAAATTACAATCTAAAATTAGGGGAATTTTTCTCCAAAGCCAAAATTTGAACAAGTAGCCAAGCTTGAGCTGAAACGAAAAAGGGACGAAGTCAGCCCATCGATAAGATGGAAATCGAAGAGGAAACAAAAATATACTGTTCCAGGGTCAGCCAGCGGCTTTCATTTCAGCTTTCATTTCGATGCCTCCAAAAGCTCAAAAAAAAACAACTCCGGTGCCCAATGAGTATCTGGCTTTTGCCGGTTTGCTTTCGGTTCATTTTTGCGACCTTTGTGCGTTCGATTCTGATTCGGAATCTGTCTGTTTTGGTGTCCTCCGACGACTGTTGGCGGCGTTCATTTCAATTAAATGCAAATCTCAACGAGGAATTTTTCCTTCACTTTTTTATACCCTTGCAGAGGATATTATAATTTTGACCAGAAGTTTGTAACGCAGTGAAGGAGACGTCTCCGACCCTATAAAGTATATATATTCTTGATCAGCATCACCAGCCGAGTCGATCTAGCCATGTCCGTCTGTGTGTCTGTCTGTCTGTCTGTCCGTCTGTCTGTCTGTCTGTCCGTCTGTCCGTCTGTCTGTCCGTCTGTCGGTTGCTATGTAAACTAGTCCCTCAGTTTTAAAGCTATCGGGCTGAAACTTTGCACCAATCCTTCAATCCGTTGCAGTATATACGTCGGAACGGCCGGAATCGGAACACTAGATCACATAGCTGCCATAGGAACGATTGGGAAAAAGTACCATAAATTCGTCATTTTTCAAGATAATTTTTTTTTACTTTTTTAGAATTCTCTGTTTAATGATTATTTTAATATACCCTGAAAGTTTCATCCAAATCGGACCACTATATCTTATAGCTGCCATAGGAACGCTGGGAGAAAATGGGTCATTGAGCATAACTCTGGTGTTTTTCAAGACAATTAGTTCATTCTTGAGAAATACAGTTTTCGTAGACATTAAAGCCGTTTTAGAAAATTAAAAACTAAAAATCGGATCACTATATCCTATAGCTGCCATATAAACGAACGATTAAAGGCAACTGGTCGGCAAGGGTATTCTAAGCTTCGGGTACCGAAGCTAGCCTTCCTTTCTTGTTCGGCCTTGTTATTGTTGCCATTTTCCTTGGGCCTGTGATTACGCCAAGTCTGAATGTTTTTTACGCGACCCTGCATTTCGTTTTCCGGTAAGCAAAGCTGCTTTGCTCCTCCTTTTTAGACCTTGTACCTTAAAGGGTATATTAAGTTTGTGCAAATGTTTGTAACATGCAGAAGGAGGCGTGGGAGACCCCAGAAAGTGTATATATTCTTGATCAGCATGATGAGCTGAGTCGATAAAGCCATGTCCGTCTGTCCGTCTGTCCGTCTGTCTGTCTGTCCGTCCGGATGAACACGCGGATCTCAGCAACTGTAAGAGCTAGAGGTACCTTATTACAGTATTACCGTATTACCAGATTCTCTTATTACTGACGCAATTAGAGTTTATTTTTTTAAGTCGGCGCCACGCCCACCGCCCCCGCAATTTGTTTTTAAATTTTTGCACTGCCCTGCACTGCACAAATTTCAAGCTAAAATTTTTAAAATACACTTGCAATTGGAGCATAGATTTCTACCGATCCTGAAAATTTCATCAAGATTGGTTAATTAGAAAGCGCACAATAAATACTCAAAGTTTACAGGCGCTGCTTATATGCTGAAACGAACGGTAAATCGCTTGCGTTCGGTGGTTGATTTTTCTCGGAAGTGTCGCTGCAACTGCAGCTGCCACTACCTTCATATACATATGTATGAATGTGCGCTTTCAATATATTTGTACTGTATTAGCTGCTGGTTCAAAAAGTATGGGGTAGTCGAATGGGTACGACGTTTGACTGAGTGCATGAAGATTTTGGGTTTTGAGTCCCAGACCGGACTCTGTGTAAATATATATATATATATATTTATTTTTTTATTTTGCTTATAACTTAATTTGTACAGGGTATGTAACAGTCGGGAAACTCGACTGTAACATTCTTACTTGTTTTAAATTCAGTCTTCGCCTTTTCGTTTTTATGTACTCGTAATTATACCCTTGCAGAGGGTATTATAATTTTGACCAGAAGTTTGCAACGCAGTGAAGGAGACATTTCCGACCCTATAAAGTATCTATATTCTTGATCAGCACCACCAGCCGAGTCGATCTAGCCATGTCCGTCTGTCCGTCTGTCTGTCCGTCTGTCCGTCTGTCGGTTGCTATGTAAACTAGTCCCTCAGTTTTAAAGCTATCGGGCTGAAACTTTGCACCGACCCTTCAATCTGTTGCAGGTACACTACATAACATAGCTGCCATAGGAACGATTGGGAAAAAGTGCCATAATTTCGTCATTTTTCAAGATAATTTATTTATTTTTTGGTAAACTCTATTTAATAGCAATTTTTTACATATCCTGGAAGTTTCATTAAAATCGGACCACTATATCCTATAGCTGCCATAGGAACGATAGGAGAAAACGGGTCATTGAGCATAACTCTGGTATTTCTTAAGACAATTAATTCATTGTTGAGAAAAACAGTTTTCATAGACATTAAAGCCTTTTTAGAAATTTTAAAACCAAAAGTCGGATCACTATATCCTAAAGCTGCCATACAATCGATGGAACAGTTTAAAGGCAACTGGTCTGCAAGGGTATTCTAAGCTTCGGGTACCGAAGCTAGCCTTCCTTTCTTGTTTTTATGGGAATTCATCAGGGAGGCTTGTAATATTATAAATGAGTATGTAGATGTTTTAGTACGTTTTTATTTTATTCTTAATAAATATATATTTCCGTATATATATTTGGATACAAATTGTTATGAACTTTAACATTTAATTAATGGAACAAAGTTTAAATGAGGTAAGAAAAACTCTTTAGTCTGTATGGATTCTAAATTATTTCCCTGTCGGTTTTTCATGTTCTTTATTTCTGCTCAAGAGTGGTTTTATTGTTGACAGACTTGTGCATCCTTTTTGCAGTGTTTCCCATTTTTCTTTTTCCAGCTTTCATTGATTTTTTCCTGAGCTCCTCGTTGGCAGCACCAAGAGCAACATTTGGCTTTCATTTGCAAAAAGAATTTTGAATTTTAAAGGCCGCATTGTTGTCAGGCACATACAGGCAAATGTATGTATATATAATGTATTTATAAATGAATATATGTTTATATTTTGATGATGAAGCCCGCTTATCGACATCGCACCTGTGAGTGGACGCCATTTTGTTCATGCGCCATCATGGGAAAACATTTACCGTTGTATGGGGCGCTATTTGAAAATATTTTAAAATCAGCTTATTTGTTCGTCACTTAGCTCGCTTTCTGTGATTTGGTGGTAAGAGGTGGCAAGAGAAATGCCGCAGGATCAGGAAGTTGACCATAAAGTTGCTGGGTGTTTGCTCGGTTACGTCTACAAGTCAGTGTCAAACACGGAGTGAGCAAGTCCACAGTCCCCCACCTTTCTGTGGATTCTAAACGTCTGAAATGTAAATTTATTTTCTGTTACATTTGCATAATTTTGAATGGTCAGACGGGGCCGCTCTAGTTGATAAAAGCGATAGACTCTGACACTTGATCGTTCTTTTATTTTTCTGCTGCCTGGCAAGACCATTGTCCCAGTACATATACCGCTTTGTATGTAACTTTTTTATCATAGGGAAAGGGGAATTGGGATTCGGGCCGCATAGCGTTTTTCGAGTTTGCAGTTTGCTTTCAGCAAAGTCAAGGTAAATATTAGATTTTTGGTTGCAGAATTTTTCGCCCTTTTTCTGCGTCTATGCATATGTGATTATATGTGCATGTGAAAGGTATTGTGTACAGATGTAGGTAAGGCAAATATTAGCTTACAATTTTGGGCTTACAAAGATTTTGGGCTTACAAAGATTTTGGCCCGGTTGGCCTTTTGCCCGCGGTGGCTTTAAACAAAAGCAGCGCAAAGCTTTTGAGGAGTGTTCCGTGCTACAGCGTGAGTAATGAAAGGAGTTTTTGGGAGCTACAATTTTTATGAGCGAAAATCATCATGCAAATGAGAATGGTAAAAGTGAAGTGCCAAGGTCGAATTGAGAAAAATAGATAATAAGTTTTGTCAAGCTTAAACATGGAAGAAAGGCTAGCATCGCGATCCGAAGCTTAGAATAAGCTTGAAGACCAGCCCTCAAACCGATTAATTGTTACCAAATATGTTTAAATGGTTAAATATTGCCAAGCAATATTGGAGAATGCCAATGCCAATCCTTGGAGAAATGCAACACGTTTTTTTAAAGTTTTTCAGTATTCCTCAACCAATCAAGTTTTTTTTATATTTTTTTTATTTATATATATACAAGTTGTTTATAATTTCAACTTGAGTATATTTTCAGCAACCACTTTCGTTCGCATTCAAAGAATTTCTGATATCTTTCGATGTTTATTTGTATACCCTTGCAGAGGGTATTATAATTTTGACCAGAAGTTTGTAACGCAGTGAAGGAGACATTTCCGACCCTATAAAGTATATATATTCTTGATCAGCATCACCAGCCGAGTCGATCTAGCCATGACCGTCTGTCTGTCTGTCTGTCTGTCCGTCTGTCCGTCTGTCGGTTCCTATGTAAACTAGTCTCTTAGTTTTAAAGCTATCGGGCTGAAACTTTGCACCGACCCTTCAATCTGCAGGTAGTATATAAGTCGGAACGGCCGGAATCGGAACATTACATCACATAGCTGCCATAGGAACGATTGAGAAAAAGTGCCATAAATTTTTTAAGATAACCAATTCATTATTTAGAAATCTATTTTTAATAACTATTTTAACGTATCCTGAAAGTTTCATAAAAATCGGACCACTATATCATATAGCTGTCATAGGAACGATGGGAGAAATGGGTTATTGAGCATAACTCTGGTGTTTTTCAAGACAATTAATTCATTCTTGAGAAATACAGATTCCATAGACAGTAAAACTGATTTAGGAAATCAAAAACCAAAAATCGGATTACTATATCCTAATATAGCTGCCATACAAATTACCGCACAGTTTTAAGGGAACTGGTCTGCGAGGGTATTCTAAGCTACGGGTACCGAAGCTAGCCTTCCTTTCTTGATATTCGTTATTTTTACTCCTCCCTGGCTTTCTGCTTTGTTTTATTTCCATTCCTTCCCATCTTTGTTTGTTATACCCTTGCGGAAGGTATTATAATTTTGACCAGATGTTTGCAGTGAAGGAGACATCTCTCACTAGTCACTAGTCTCTCAGTTTAAGAGCTAACGGGCTAAAATTTTGCCCAATCCCTCTATCTGTCGCGGGTAGTATGTAAGTCGGAACACTACAGCTATATATATAGCTATAGCTGTCATAGGAACGATTTGGAAAAAAGATCTTAAATTTGATATTTTGATTGTTATACCCTTGCAGATGGTATTATAATTTTGACCAGAAGTTTGCAACGCTATGAAGGAGACATTTCCGACGCCATAAAGTATATATATTCTTGATCAGCATCACAAGCCGAGTCGATCTAGCCATATCCGTCTGTCTGTTTCTACGCAAACTAGTCTTTCAGTTTTTAAATTATCTGTCTGAAACTTTGCATCGACCCTTCTTTCTAGTGCAGGTAGTATATAAGTCGGATCGGGTCCGTTCCGTCCGTTCTTGGGGGTTTTCATTTGAAGGCAACTAGTCTGCAAGGGTATTCTAAGCTTCGGGCCCTGAAGCTAGCCCTTCTTTCTTACTACAGAGCAAAATTTAATAAAATCGTGCCTTTATTTGTACAGTTTTGAACCGGCATCCAGGTTTCAACTTTCAACTTTCGCTGTAGTTGGCACACTTTCCCGAATGCCGGTTCCATAGTTGTTCGCATGTCCCGCTTGTCATGTTAAATGTCAAGCAAACAAAAGGCTTCCTCTGCCCGGGTATAAAAGCATTCATTCTACCCATTAATTTTGGTATTCGTCTTTTTTGTGTATATTTTGTATTCTCGCCCGTTCAAATGAAAAGTGGACGAACATGAAATGCGAACAAATGTGCTTTCAATAACCAGGTGGCACGCTGAAAAGATCACTGAGTGGAAAAAAGAAGAACAATTTTTGTGGTTAACCGAACATTTGCAGTTAAAATCTCGCTAAAAAGGTGAAAAATAATTTTCACCTGCTAAAAAATCATCACAAATAACAAATAAGGAAGAGTTTCCAAATGAGGGGATCCTTAAATGTGAATACATAAATGATGATATTAATATAGTAAACGTAAGACGTAAAAAGTTTGGTAAAGTTAAATGAATTTAACTGTTAGATGTATTTAATTCAATATTTATACTTTTATATAAAATTATAATTATATATCACTAAAATGTATGAAATCACAAAAGTTAACAAAGAAAAACCAATAAAGCTGCCTTTGGAATATCAGCCTGATGATTTTATTATACTGCTAAGCGGACCATTATTCCAGCTGCCTTTTTTGCGTATCAACCAGCCCACCCAATACTATTTCCAGCTCCTGAGCTCCATCATGCCAGCTGTATTGTTTCCCTGTATGCCCCTTTTTGCAGCATTTTTCACCACATTTTTCCCTTAGCTCCCTCTTTATCCGTTTGCCTTTTCCTTTCTTCTCGACTGCTTTTTGTTGCTATTAACGCTGCCTAATTGTCTAATAAGGCATTTTGGAAGCCGAACCAAAACATTCTCTGCCATCCCATCTGTCTCCATCCAATCTCTCGTGCTCGCGCAATTTATTTATAAACTTTTTTTTCTTTACTTGCAGGTCCCGAAGATACTCTGAAGTTTCTGGGAAACGAAAGTGTTGTAGATCACTTCAAGCTCATCACCAAAGATGGCAATAGTCTGCTCATCGGTGGGAGGTAAGAATCGCTATATACATATACTCTTTAATTATTAAAGATAATTGTGAGATGCCAAAGTAGTGATATGTTTTAACAAAAATCTTTCGTTTAAATAGTTAAAGCTTAAAGATTTTTATTTTTTCTAAGATAACCTCCACTTATTTATCATATTTAAATTCATTATTTTAATAATTATTATTATTATTAATTTAATTCAAAACATTATTTAAATTATAGGACTGTACTACTATATTAAAGGAGCATATACAAAATAAAAAGAGAAATATAAAACATCTTTTATTAGACCCTGTACCCAAAGGGTAAAGTATATTAAGTTTGTGCAAATGTAGGTAACATGCAGAAGGAGGCGTGGCAGACCCCACAAAGCATGACGAGCTGAGTCGATATAGCCATGTCCGTCCGTCTGTCTGTCTGTCCGTCCGGATGAACACACGGATCTCAGCAACTGTAAGAGCTAGAGGTACCTTATTACCGTATTACCGTATTACCAGATTCTCTTATTACTGACGCAATTAGAGTTTATTTTTTTAAGTCGGCGCCACGCCCACCGCCCCCGCAATTTGTTTTTATATTTTTGCACTGCCCTGCACTGCACAATTTTCAAGCTAAAAATTTTTAAAATACACTTGCAATTGGAGCATAGATTTCTACCGATCCTGAAAATTTCATCAAGATTGGTTAATTAGAAAGCGCACAATAAATACTCAAAGTTTACAGGCGCTGCTTATATGCTCAAACAAACGGTAAATCGCTTGCGTTCGGTGGTTGATTTTTCTCGGAAGTGCAGCTGCAGCTGCCACTACCTTCATATACATAATGTATGAATATATGAATGTGTGCCTTCAATATGTTTGTACTGTATTAGCTGCTGATTTAAAAAGTATTGTTTGGTCGAATGGTTACGGCGTTCGACTAAAAGCGCGAAGATCTTGGGTTCGAGTCCTAGACCGGGCTCGGTGTAAATATAAATATATAAATTTGTATTTATATTTGTTTTTTGGTTTTGATTTATTTTGCTTATAACCAAATTGGTACAGGGTCTGTAACAGTTGGGAAACTCGACTGTAACGTTCTTACTTGTTTAAACATTTTACAATGATCAAAAGTTTTAATGCGAAAAATATATATGTATATTATAATAAGCTCTACAGGGGTATGAACATGATCCGGGTTGATATCAGGTTGTAACGTTCAATTGAATAACGGTGGGGCAAAATGAGGAAAGAGCATAAGTCAATTGGTTCTAAAGATCCGTAAAGTCAGTTTGTGAAGACTTAAAAAATCAGACTACTATATTGCAGCAAAGATACAGTAAATTGAAGTTATTTCCTTATATATAGCATTATTCGACATTTTTATATCCTATAGCTGATAAAGGAACGATGGCAGAAAATGGGTTGACCATAACTCTGGTGTTTATCAATAAAATTAATTCATTCTTGGACAATATACTTCATATACATTAAAGCCAATTCAGAAAATAAAAAACCAAAAATCTGGTCTCAAGCTGTTATACAAACAATAGAAGGGTTTAAAGGCAACTGGTCTGCAAGGGTATTATAAGCTTCGGGCCCCATAGCTAACCTTCATTTCTTGTTTTACCCTTGCAAAAGGGATTATAATTTTGACCAGAGTTTTCAACGCGGTGGACATATCCGACCGTATAAAGTATATATATTCTTGATCAGCATCGCCAGCCGAGTTGATCTAGCCATGTCCGTCTATCTGTCCGTCTGCTGTTTCTACCCAAACTAGTTTCTTAGTTTTAGAGCTATCGGGCTGAAACTTAGCACCAACTCTTCTATCGGTTGCAGTTAGTCTATAAGCCGGAATCGGAACACTACATCACAAAGCTGCCATAGGAACGATTGGAAAAAAAGATCGTAAACTCGATATTTTTTTAAAGATAATTGATTGAACATTTATAAATCACTTTAAAATAACCATGTTAACCTATCCTACAAATTTTATTGAAATCGAACCACTATATCTTATAGCTGCCATATAAACGATTGGAAAAATTGGGTCATTAACCATAAATGTGTTAAATAATATATTTAGTTCATTCTTGGTCAATATACTTCATATACATAAAAGCCAATTTAGAAAATGAAAAACCAAAAATTAGACCACTATATCCTATAGCTGCCATACAAAAATATCAAACGGTTTGAGGGCAACTAGTCTGCAAGGGTATTCTAAACTTCGGACCTTTAATATGTAATACCGACTTCTGGAAGCTTAAATTTTTAATCATGACAAACTTCAAAGTATTTATTGGTAAATTTTTTATTTTTATTTACCCTGCCAAAGCTAATTTTGTCTTAAACATTAAATTCATTACTGAACTACCTTAATGCAAATTGAAAGGGACTTGTTGTCTAAAGCCAGGATAGCAAGATACCCCATTGCTCCTTCCGGCCACGGAATGCCTGTGGTAATCCGTGGCCCATAACTCAGCAGAAAATATTCCACCACTTTAGATTTTTTCGCCACACGGATCCACGTATATATGTATATATTTATCCTTTCTTTCTGCCGTGCACTCCAAATGAAAATTGGGTTAACACATTAAAGGGAAAATAAGTCCCATTGGTAACGGTGCTGGTGTCATTGCCGCATTCCATACCTTACCAAACCGAACCATAGTACCGTACCGCTCTACTCAGTTCAGCTGCATTCTCTGATTTCTCAAGTTGGCAGGCAATCGAATGAATCGCGACAAAGGCGAAAATAAAATTTCTAATCGTACAATGGAAAAAACATTACGTATCGTAACGGTGCGGTTCATTCCACTTCCCTCTACCGATTAATGTCCTTTAAGTTGAGTACCGATACATAATAAATAAATATAATAAAATTCATATCTTTCTGTCAGGAAAAGTAATTTAAAATAATTTCTGAATTACTTCCCTCTTAAATTGCATTGTGTTTGCATATGACGTTTGAAATAATTTGCACCTTTATTTTTGTTTTTTTATCACAATATATATACTTGTATTTGTATATCTTTTATACTTTGACTTTTAAGCCTCATCCATTATAGCATAATTTAATACCACAGTTACTTGCTTCTGGCTATCCAATATTCGAATGCAATTTTCCTTTTAGCTGGCAGGTCGAAAATCGTTTTACACACAGTCAAGATGGATAAACTCCCATGGCACCGCCCATTTTTTATTTCATTTCATTCTTGTTCTTCCGGACGAATATTGTAAGGGCGGGAGAGTGCACGTGGTGAGCCCATGTGCAACGGCACAACAATCTTTTTAGCACAGCGAATTCATTTCCGTTTGCGCTGGTTTTGACCCGTGCCTGAGTGAGTGAACGCTGAATGAATTCCCTAATATCTGGCGATATAAGACCAGTTCTGCATCGCAATTCCATCAAGGCTAAGGAATTTGTTCAAATCGGTAGCTGCAATCGTATTGTTTTGAGATTGGCTTTGTTTACATCTGAGTTTTTATACCCTTGCAGAGGGTATTATAATTTTGACCAGAAGTTTGTAACGCAGTGAAGGAGACATTTCCGACCCTATAAAGTATATATATTCTTGATCAGCATCACCAGCCGAGTCGATCTAGCCATGACCGTCTGTCTGTCTGTCTGTCTGTCCGTCTGTCCGTCTGTCGGTTCCTATGTAAACTAGTCTCTTAGTTTTAAAGCTATCGGGCTGAAACTTTGCACCGACCCTTCAATCTGCAGGTAGTATATAAGTCGGAACGGCCGGAATCGGAACATTACATCACATAGCTGCCATAGGAACGATTGAGAAAAAGTGCCATAAATTTTTTAAGATAACCAATTCATTATTTAGAAATCTATTTTTAATAACTATTTTAACGTATCCTGAAAGTTTCATAAAAATCGGACCACTATATCATATAGCTGTCATAGGAACGATGGGAGAAATGGGTTATTGAGCATAACTCTGGTGTTTTTCAAGACAATTAATTCATTCTTGAGAAATACAGATTCCATAGACAGTAAAACTGATTTAGGAAATCAAAAACCAAAAATCGGATTACTATATCCTAATATAGCTGCCATACAAATTACCGCACAGTTTTAAGGGAACTGGTCTGCGAGGGTATTCTAAGCTACGGGTACCGAAGCTAGCCTTCCTTTCTTGATATTCGTTATTTTTACTCCTCCCTGGCTTTCTGCTTTGTTTTATTTCCATTCCTTCCCATCTTTGTTTGTTATACCCTTGCGGAAGGTATTATAATTTTGACCAGATGTTTGCAGTGAAGGAGACATCTCTCACTAGTCACTAGTCTCTCAGTTTAAGAGCTAACGGGCTAAAATTTTGCCCAATCCCTCTATCTGTCGCGGGTAGTATGTAAGTCGGAACACTACAGCTATATATATAGCTATAGCTGTCATAGGAACGATTTGGAAAAAAGGTCTTAAATTTGATATTTTGATTGTTATACCCTTGCAGATGGTATTATAATTTTGACCAGAAGTTTGCAACGCAGTGAAGGAGACATTTCCGACCCTATAAAGTATATATATTCTTGATCAGCATCACCAGCCGAGTCGATCTAGCCATGTCCGTCTGTCCGTCTGTCTGTCTGTCTGTCCGTCTGTCTGTCCGTCTGTCGGTTGCTATGTAAACTAGTCCCTCACTTTTAAAGCTATCGGGCTGAAACTTTGCACCAACCCTTCAATCTGTTGCAGGTAGTATATAAGTCGGAACGGCCGGAATCGGAACATTACATCACATGGCTGCCATAGGAACGATTAGGAAAAAGTGCCATAAATTCGCTATTTTTCAAGATAATTTATTTATTTTTAAGGAAACTCGTTTAAATGATTAATTTAACTTATCCTGAAATTTTCATCAAAATCGGACCACTACATCCTAAAGCTGCCATAGGAACGATGTGAGAAAATGGGTCAACGAGCATAACTCTGGTGTTTTTCAAGACAATTAATTCATTCTTGAGAAATACAGTTTTCATAGGCATTAATGCCGTTTTAGAAAATTAAAAACCAAAAATCGGATCACTATATCCTATAGCTGCCGTACAAACAATCAAACGGTGTGAAAGCAACTAGTCTGCAAGGGTATTCTAAGCTTCGGGTACCGAAGCTAGCCATCCTTTCTTGTTTTATGTGCTTTCGATTACAATCGAAATTCCTTTATGCTTTAAAATCCAGCATTCACCAGAATTCAATCAGCACGCGTCTATTCTTATGTACAAAACAAAAAACAAACAACAAAAAATACTGAGTCTGGTCTTGGGTTCGAACCTGAGATTCCGTGTTATCAGCCAAATTAACCATTGCACCAGCATAAACTTTTCGAAGTGAGTAGCTATTACGGTATAAATATATTGATATATATGTATCATACATATGCTTATGAAGGTAGTGCGTTCTCAGCGCCACTTCCGAGAAAAGTCAACCACCGAACGCAAGCGATTTACCGTTTGTTTGAGCAAATAAACAGATTGTTTGTGGTTAGCGCCTGTAAACTTTGGGTATTTATTGTGCGCTTTCTAATCAACCAATCTTGATGAAATTTTCAAGATCGATAGAAATCCATGCTCCATTTGCATGTAAATTTTACATAAAATTTAAACTTGAAAATTGTGCAGTGCATACAGACGGACAGACGGACATGGCTATATCGACTCAGCTCGTCATGCTGATCAAGAATATGTAAATTGTTTGTGGGGTCTGCGACACCTCCTTCTACTTAAACTTAATATACCCCTTACCCTTTGGGTACAGGGTTGAAAAAATGAAATATTCATTTTAAACAAGAAAGGAAGGCTAGCTTCGGTACCCGAAGCTTAGAATACCCTTGCAGGCAAGTTGCTTTTAAACCGTTCAATCGTTTGTATGGCAGCTATAGGATATAGTGATCCGATCTTTGGTTTTTAATTTTCTAAAACGGCTTTAATGTCTATGAAAACCAGAGTTATGCTCAATGACCCATTTTCTCCCATCGTTCCTATGGCAGCTATAGGATACAGTAGTCCGATTTTAATTAAAATTTCAGGATAAGTTAAAAAAGTAATTAAAAAGAGTTTTCTAAAAAATAAATAAATTATCTTGAAAAATAGCGAATTTATGGCACTTTTTCCCAATCGTTTCTATGGCAGCTATGTGATGTAGTGTTCCTATTTCGGCCGTTCCGATTTATATACTACCTGCAACAGATTGAAGGGTCGGTGCAAAGTTTCTGTCCGATAGCTCTTAAACTGAGAGACTAGTTTNTTACGTTTATTGCCAAAAAATAAAAGAAGAATAAATAACAATACCAGACTGAGAAATCACCTTAACAATCTGGCCCTAGACCTCCAGAACTTCAACCAAATTACCAGACGACTCCAAAAGAGTCGCCAACTTGACCTGCAGTATGAACAAAATTTATAATTCAAAAACTTTTAATTTTGTCCAAATGATCAAGAATATATATACTTTATAGGGTCGGAAATGTCTCCTTCACTGCGTTGCAAACTTCTGGTCAAAATTATAATACCCTCTGCAAGGGTATAAAAATCTGATTATTATATCCCATAGCCGCCATACAAAAAACTATCGAGCGGCTTAAAGGCAACTACCGAACCTAGCCATCCTTTCTTGTTAATTTAAAAAAAATATGTACTTAGAACAAGAAAGGAAGGCTTGCTTTGGTGCCCGAAGCGTACAATACCCTTGCAGGCCAGTTGCGTTTAAACCGTTCGATCGTTTGTTGTCTTTGTGATATACTTTACCGATTTTTATACCCTTGCAGAGGGTATTATAATTTTGACCAGAAGTTTGCAACGCAGTGAAGGAGACATTTCCGACCCTATAAAGTATATATATTCTTGATCAGCACCACCAGCCGAGTCGATCTAGCCATGTCCGTCTGTCCGTCTGTCTGTCCGTCTGTCCGTCTGTCGGTTGCTATGTAAACTAGTCCCTCAGTTTTAAAGCTATCGGGCTGAAACTTTGCACCAACCCTTCAATCTGTTGCAGGTAGTATATAAGTCGGAACGGCCGGAATCGGAACACTATATCACATAGCTGCCATAGGAACGATTGGGAAAAAGTGCCATAATTTCGTCATTTTTCAAGATAATTTATTTATTTTTTGGTAAACTCTATTTAATAGCAATTTTTGACATATCCTAAAAGTTTCATTATAATCGGACCACTATATCCTATAGCTGCCATAGGAACGATAGGAGAAAATGGGTCATTGAGCATAACTCTGGTATTTCTTAAGACAATTAATTCATTCTTGAAAAAAACAGTTTTCATAGACATTAAAGCCTTTTTAGAAATTCTAAAACCAAAGATCGGATCACTATATCCTAAAGCTGCCATACAATCGATGGAACAGTTTAAAGGCAACTGGTCTGCAAGGGTATTCTAAGCTTGGGGTACCGAAGCTAGCCTTCCTTTCTTGTTACAATATGGCCTTTTTTTGTATAAGATTTAGGCAAAATTATATTAAATATGTGTAATAAAGTGAATATTGACACATATATTTAAAATTTCAAAATTATTATACGCTTACAAGCCTTTTGGTAGATGTTACCTTACAACGTAAATGAATTCCAGCTTAGCCAGCTTGCAATTTAAAAATACTGCCGTTAAAACTGAACTCTGGAAATTCACGTTTGGGTTTTTGACATGTGACAGTTTCGACATTTCTGCCTCCATTGAAAAATGGCCGAGGATGACATCAGTTGGTTGGATGCCCTTAGGTGCGTTATCATTCCAGTTCTCTAAATATTCAGTCTGATCAATTGGGTTAGATATGTCTTAGCATTTATTAATACAAATACTATATATTTAAAATAATATAAAATATTTAATCATCTCTATTTTCCAAAGTAAAGCAAAGTTACCTAAACTTTAACATATTTAAAAAACAAGATAAAATCCTAGCTTGGATTTTCATTGCTGACCAATTGCACTCAAACCTCAGTAATATAAGATATTGATTTTTGTAATATTTCCAAATCGACATAAATTTTTACTAGAAGTCTATTTCCCAAGAATAAATACATTTCTAAGAAATTAATAAATTTTTTTCAAAGTTATATTATTTTTTTCCAATAGTTCATATTGCCGTTCCGACTTATACATATGTATATGTACGACCTGATAAAGTTTTAACCCGATAGGTACAAAACACAAAGACTTAAATATATATTCTTACCCTTTTAATACCTTCAGAAATGTATCCTTCACTGCGTTTATAATTAAAATACCAACTTTTTAGTGTATCAACATAAATTTGAAAATAAAAATAAAATACGATTTTTGTAATAATAGGCCTTAAAATTGTATAATGAAAAAAACAGACTTTTAAAAAACCAACAATATTATTTTCGTTTTAATTGATTCTCCAAATATTATTTAATTGTGTCGCGGGAATCGGAGTTCAGTTGTGGGTCCTGAATCATGAATTGGCTTAGTCAGCAACAGCAAGAGATGTGAAATGAAGTTGATGTCGTATTCCTGGCTGAGTCAAAAAGTCAATGAAAAATGACTAAAGCTCAACTCGAAATCGTGATGGATGTGTTGTGTGGATGGTTGGTGTTGGCCTATATCTGCTCTTCAATGATTTTTTTTGCAGTGGCTCCCATTGCATCCCTGTATATAGTACGCACAAAAAAAAGCGCATGCAAATGACGTCGACAAACATAAATTGTGCTCCACAGAAAAGCTTTAGGAGAGAAACATGAGAAGTTCGCCTGATTTGCTTAGCTTTTCAGGAAAGCCATTTACCGTTATGTCAACCTCCGTCAACCCCGCAGACAACCTCATGCCCCTTGCCCCATCCAGATCCGCATCTCTTCTTCGACATGGCTGCATCAGCATTAACGCATCAATGCATTCCGGAGGGCGAGCGTTCTTTTCTCTGATTGGCATGCCTTTGGGCCGCTGATGACGTGTGACATTGAAATTCGGCTGGCAGTTGCAAAAGCAGAAAAAGAAACTAAAGCTGGGGTTTTTGCCTTTTTTCTGGTATCCCTGATGTCAATTCAGTCCGGCAATTTTTTATCTCAATTGGCAAAGCCAAGAAAATTTATTGAGCAACAATATAAAAATGATTTATAAGGAAAGTGAGCGCTATGAATTTTTTACAAAAAGGGTAAAGGGTATATTAAGTTTGTCCAAATGTATGTAACGAGTCGTGGCAGACTCCACAAAGTATATACATTTTTGACCAGCATGACGACTGAATCAATATAGCCACGTCCTTCTGTCCGTCCGTTCATCTGGATGAACGAACGGATCTAAAACAAGAAAGGAAGGCTAGCTTCGGCACCCGAAGCTTCAAAATATTTGATCGTTTGTATGGCACCTATAGTAGTTTATATATATATATATTTCTAGGGAAACTCTAATTAATGACTATTTTAACATATCCTGAAAGTTTTATCAAAATCGGACTACAATAGGCCGCCATAGGAAAGTTGGGTGAAAATGGGTTATTGAGTATAAATCTGATTAAATCTGATTAAAATTAAAATCGGATTACTATATCCTATAGCTTACATACAAACGATTGAACGGTTTGATAGCAACTAGTCTGCAAGGGTATTCTAAGCTTCGGGTTCCGAAGCTAGCCTTCCTTTCTTGTTTGATGTTGTTTCAAGTTTCTGCCTTAGTTTTAGTCTAGTTGATACTTTTTGTGAGTCAAACCACTAAAATAGCGGTGGTAGTATGGATATATTATGAAACCTCGTAAGATATTGATTCCAATGTATCCTTTCCCTGGATAAGAGAATGTGCATGTGGCTGTTGTTTTGTGCCCTTTAAAAAGTGTCTTGCCTGTGGGTTGGTGGCTTTTGTTGTTGCCGTTCGGATGATTATGTTTGACGAATAAGTGGAATATGTTTTCATTGAAAACAAAATTACCCATTTTCATTTTACGATTGCTGCGAGTTGACACTGTATTAGATTTTCTGGAACTCCATATTTGTTTTGTAGGTATTACTTAAAATTTTGTCTGCACCAGAGAAGTTGTAAACTAAATTTTAACAATCGCTTTCCTTGTACTAGATTCACCCATTTAATTGTCATGTTCATTGTTCATTGATATGTTTAAATACTAAAATCTTTGGCTTATGTAAACTAGACTTCCTAAATTTCATTGTAAGCCACGAATTAGCCGGGTCGATCTAGCCATGTCCGTCTGTCTGTCCGTCTGTCGGTTGCTATGTAAACTAGTCCCTCATTTTTAAAGCTATCGAGCTGAAACTTTGCACCAACCCTTCAATCTGTTGCAGGTAGTATATAAGTCGGAACGGCCGGAAACGAACACTACCTCACATAGCTGCCATAGGAACGATTGGGAAAAAATGCCAAAATTTCGCCATTTTTAAAGATATTTTATTTATTTCTTGGTAAACTCTCTTTAATAGCAATTTTAACATATCCTGAAAGTTTTATTAAAATCGGACCACTATATCCTATAGCTGCCATAGGAACGATATGAGAAAATGGGTCATTGAGCATAACTCTGGAGTTTTTCAAGACAATTAATTCATTCTTGAAAAAAACAGTTTTCATAGACATTAAAGCCTTTTTAGAAATTTAAAAACCCAAAAATCGGATTACTATATCCTATAGCTGCCATACAAACGATTGAACGGTTTGAAAGCAACTGGTCTGCAAGGGTATTCTAAGCTTCGGGTACAGAAGCTAGCCTTCCTTTCTTGTTAAAGATATTTTATTTTTTTATAGGAAAACTCTATTTAGTAACTATTTTAACATGTCGTAAAAGTTTCATCAAAATCGGACTACTATATCCTATAGCTGCCATAGGAACGATGGGAGAAAATGGGTCATTGAGTATAACTCTGGTTTTTTTCAAGACAATTAATTCATTCTTGAAAAAAACAGTTTTCATAGACATTAAAGCCTTTTTAGAAATTTAAAAACCCAAAAATCGGATTACTATATCCTATAGCTGCCATACAAACGATTGAACGGTTTGAAAGCAACTGGTCTGCAAGGGTATTCTAAGCTTCGGGTACCGAAGCTAGCCTTCCTTTCTTGTTTTTTTTTTTTAATTTTCTAAAACGGCTGTAATGTCTATGAAAAAGATATGAGAATGAATTAATTCTCTTGAAAAACACCAGAGTTATGCTCAATGACCCATTTTCTCCCATCGTTCCTATAACAGCTATAGGATAAAGTATTCCGATTTTGATGATATTTTTAGGATTTGTTAAAATAATCATTAAATAGAGTTTCCTAAAAAATAAATTAATTATCTTGAAAAATTGCGAATTTATTGCACTTTTTCCCAATCGTTCCTATGACAGCTATGTGATGTAGTGTTCCGATTCCGGCCGATCCGACTTACATACTACCTGCAACAGATTGAGAGGTTGGTGCAAAGTTTCAGCTCGATAGCTTTAAAAATGAGGGACTAGTTTACATAGCAACCGACTGACGGGTAGACGGACACGGCTGGATCGACTCGGCTGGTGATGCTGATCAAGAATATATTCCATTTATAGGGTCAAAATTAAAATACGCTTTGGAAGGGTATAACAATTTGCCAAGTACATTTTGCTGTGGGATCTTGTCTCCTCATTATCGTCACTCAATGTAAACGTTTTCACAGAGTTTGCTCGCACACATTTGCCTTTATATTTGCCAATCTGCATAATAAAAAACTGCAAAGCAGCAACGACTGCAACAACAACACCAAGTGCTAAATGTGCAACTGCAACAAGAACAACGGGAGCCAAAGCAGTAGAATTCCTTTCGTAATCGTTGCGTTCACTGCTTGCAGGCAACTGTAACTGCAACACTTACGCACTACTCCATGTCGAAAATATTTATGAGCTCGGTTTTCACGCCAAATGCATTCCTTAAAATGCTCCGCTCCTGTACCTCCCTTCCTCTGCCCTCATTCTATTTTCCGTTGCAGCTTTTACTTCTCTGTCGCATTTTACGCGACATTTTCACAAACGCTTGCATTGGGTGTTGCATTATGATTTTGTGCGATGCGTTTGCTGCAATAGCAATAACAACAAGAAATTCTGACAATAGCATGCAACACAAGCGTTCTTTATACCCTAGCAGAGGGTATTGTAATTTTGACCACAAGTTTGGCTCGGGTTGTACTTGCAAATACCCAACTTCAGTTCCAGGTATAAATGATTCACTTCTTTAATGCCAAAGATAATTGATTAATTTCTTTGAAATTTACTTTTAATGTCAATTTTGACCGATCACAAAAAGTCACATCCAAATCGGACCACAATACCTTTTAGCTATTTAAAGAAATGAAAATTTGAAGATCATTTATTTAATCTATATAAACATAAATATCTGATAAGAACTATTATATATATACTATATAAAAACTATTATAATTATAGAAATCGGTTAACTACGCCATATAGCTGCAACACAAGGCTGATTGAGGGCAAATGGTCAGCAAGGGTATCAAACCCTTCTATAGTTTCTATGGTAGCTATAGAATATAGCGGTCCAAATTTTTGCTTTTTCTTTTTATAAATTGGCTTTAATGTTTATTAATTATATTATTGAGCAACGACAATTTTTTAGACCCTGTACCCAAAGGGTAAAGGGTATATTAAGTTTGTGCAAATGTATGTAACAGGCATAAGGAGGCGTGGCAGACCCCACAAAGTATATATATTCTTGATCAGCATGACGAGCTGAGTCGATATAGCCATGTCCGCCTGTCCGTCTGTCCGTCTGTCCGTCCGTCCGTCCGGATGAGCACACGGATCTCAGCAACTGTAAGAGCTAGAGGAACCGTATTACCAGTGTAGATTCTCCTAATACTGACGCAATTAGAGTTTATTTTTTTAAGTCGGCGCCACGCCCACCGCCCCCGCAATTTGTATTTGAATATTTGCACTGCCCTGCACTGCACAATTAAAATACACATGCAATTGGAGCATAGATTTCTACCGATCCTGAAAATTTCATTAAGATTGGATAATTAGAAAGCGCACAATAAATACCTGAAGTTTACAAGCGTTAAACACAAAAAATGTATTTATTTGCGCAAACAAACGGTAAATCGCTTGCGTTCGGTGGTTGATTTTTCTCGGAAGTGCCGCTGCAGCTGCGCTGCCACTACCTTCATATACATATGTATGAATGTGTGCCTTCAATATATTTTTACTGTATTAGCTGCCGATTTAAAAAGTTTGGGTTAGTCGAATGGTTACGCCGTTTGATTGAAAGCGTTGAGATCTTGGGTTCGAATCCCAGACTTGACTCGGTGTGAATATATATATATATATATATTTTTATTATTTTTTTTGTTTATAACCAAATTTGTACAGGGTCTGTAACAGTCGGGAAACTCGACTGTAACGTTCTTACTTGTTTTATTTTAAGCTGTCTTCAAACGAGCACTTTTATTTTTATGTATGAAGCATTTTGGTTATAGTTTCATAATAATTTTTTTTATCGTCCGTATAACATAAAGTCGTCGTCTTTTATATTTAATTTCCTAATTAAGTATTATATTTGTTAAAAAATATAAGTTTGAAGCAATAAAATACCAAAAACTAACATCTTTTGTGCAGTATCGAAAAATTTGATTTTCACTCCTATTATTAGGGTCACCACTGTACATGCATACACAATGTACATACTTTCCCTCTGACAACACCGCCTGCGGTGACATTCGATGCAACGTAAGAATGCACCTACAGCAACTTTGCTAATGTCGTTGATTTTGCTGATAATGCACGTTAGTTTGAAGAAGCTCTTGTTGTAGTCATAACTAAAACGCGCTGCATAATTGCCAAACAATGGTCATGTCTTCATCAAGCGGGTTTCCTTTCCCACGGCAATCAGATTTAACCGTCTACCGGCTCAACAAAAAAAAAATTGAAAACAGAATAATGTTTTGCGTTTCCCCCAAAAACTACTTTATTGTACTGGATCTAGGGTACTAAGAAACTGTTTGAATTGGTTATAAATGTCAGTTAACGCTGTAAAAGTTTTCAAAATTCATTCGCATATTGTATTTTGGATTTTTTGAATTTTTATTAAAATTTGTACAAATGTGAATTTTCATAATTTAATACATTAAAATAAATAATCCTCCACTCGACTTAAACATGTTTCTGAATTGCGGTGTTCTCACGATTTGGTAATCTCTTTGTAAACAAGACAGCCCTCACAAATATGTATTAATTTGAAATTGTCCGCTCTTTAGCTGCAGAGAGACCATAAATAAAAAATCCGGACATATTTGAGCAATTTCGATGAGGCCGTTTTTCCATGTTTTTGAGATAGGTAGAGGCTTATGGTGGGTCAGACATAAAATGTTAGACAAAAGTCACACACATATGGGCCACACATATATGGTATATGGGCCACACGTTGTTGTGGTTTCAATAATCAATGAGTTGATTTTATGAAATTTTTCCACACCTCGAATGCCTCGAAACACTTAATTTTGTAGGTCGCACTTTATCCCCCTCACAAAAATAGCCATACACGGTTCCACACAGCTGCATACATACATACATTCAGACGGACATACACTGCTGGTCTTGGGTTAGACGCACTCAGTTTTCCACACAAATTTGTTTTATATTTATTATTTTAATGATTATTGAAAAAAAGTTAATATGCAAAAACCTTGGTTATTTAATAATACTTCAATTATAATACTCAAAATATTATAAAAATATAACATAAGTTGTGTTTTCAAACATTTTCTTCAAGCAACTAAAAATAAGGCACATTTTTCTTGGTCAATAGATTAGACGCACTTAGACATAATATTTAAAAAAAAAAAAGTAACTTATTTTTAACTTAAATTTTTAGTTGGTAGTAATATTTGATTTATAAGAAATACAAAAAAAAAATCATTTCAGTAATGAGTACTGCCTCCTTTTTTAGTAATAACTTCATAAATCCGGTCCTTCATAGAATAATACAGGGAATCTATGTATTTCAACGAAATCTCGCTCCAAGCACGTTTAATAGCTGCAGTTAATGTTTCCTTATCTTCGTATTGCTTTCCTCCTTCGTATACCTTCCGCGTTAGCCAGCCCCAAACATTTTTAATTACGTTAAGATCTGGAGAATATGGTGGCCAGGTCATGATATTAACGTTTTGACTCGAAATAAACGACTTTACTACTCGAGCGTTATGAATAGGAGCATTGTCTTGTTGAAAAATCCAAGGAATTGGTCCAAAGAGATCATTTAATTTTGGAAATACGGACTCCAACAATGTTTTGAAGCGATCGCCGTTCATCTTCTGATCGATACAAATCAAGTCAATTGTTCCATAAAACGTGATGGCACCCCACACCATTACTCCACCTTCTCGGCTGTGGTGGCGACTTAAATATAGCTCATCTTTTCTCAAATCGTGATAATAATATTGAAAGCCATCAGGACCATCTAAGTTAAAACGTTTTTCATCAGTAAATACAACAGAACGCCAATCATTAAGCCGAGTGTCAGATTGAACATTCCACGTCATGTATTCTTTCGCGAACCGAAGCCGATTTTCTTTGCGTATTGCATTCAGAGGAGGTATTTTCTTGATTTTTAGACGCTATAGGTGTTCTGCATTTCTGATTTTACGCTGAACAGTTGAAAGGCTTGTGTTCTGCATTTCTGATTTTACGCTGAACAGTTGAAAGGCTTGCTTTTACTCCGGCTAATTCATTAATCTTAGCTGTGGACTTAGTCGAATTTGATGCAACTCTAACAGTTTTGCGTACTGCTTGTTCAGATAGTGCTCTTTTTTTTCCTTTGAAGTTTTTTCCATATTCCTCTGGATCTTTTAAATATCTATCAACAGTTCTGGAGCTGCAATTTATCTTTTTGACAATGTTTCGATTGGACAGTCCTTGCAAGTAAAAAAGTCTACCTTTTGACGTTCTAATAAGCTCATAACACTAGCTTTTCCCATTTTTACTTTAAATATAGCTCTAAAACAATTTATTTGTTTATTTTTAATATTTTCTCAATACAAAAAACTGCACTTGTTTACGCAAGACAAAGAAATCTAAAGTGCGTCTAATCTATTGACCAAGAAAAATGTGCCTTATTTTAAGTTGCTTGAAGAAAATGTTTGAAAACACAACTTATGTTATATTTTTATAATATTTTGAGTATTATAATTGAAGTATTATTAAATAACCAAGGTTTTTGCATATTAACTTTTTTTCAATAATCATTAAAATAATAAATATAAAACAAATTTGTGTGGAAAACTGATTGCGTCTAACCCAAGACCAGTGTACACCATATGTATGTAAGTGGGCAAAATTGTATTAACGAGAATTTTGGAATTTCTGCACAAATATCGCATTGAAGCCGACATAAGGTAAAAGGTTAAAAAGGAAGGCAAAGCATAGACCAGGGGTCTTTTGTGGTCTGGTCCCAGGCTGCGTGTCGATTGCCGGTCCTGTAAAGGCCAAATGAATTTTAATTAATGTTTTAATTAATTCTTGACAACCACAAGTTGCTGTCCCCCTTAAGCCACCCGATAAAGATGATAAAACGAAAACCGCACAAATTCTATCTGTGGGGAAATGTACTTCATTGTTAAACACAATTATTTCGATGCACTTTTTATCGCGTATTGTTTGTCTTTTGCAGAAATACGGTTTTTAATTTAAGCATACATGATCTCGCTGAACAGCAGCGTTTGGTGTGGACGTCGCCAGAGGATGATACCAAAATGTGCCTCGTCAAGGGAAAGGATGAGGTAAGTAAAAAATGTATTACAATCTCTACTTTTACTTTAAAAATATATACAAAACGAGTTGTGCTCCTTGTAAATGTGTTGCTATAAATAATAATTTTAAACAAGTAAAAACATTACAGTCGAGCTTACCGACTGTTAAATACCCTGTACCAATTTAGTTATAAGCAAAATAAATCAAAAACGAAAAAAACAGACCACAGGTGACTTACCATTTATTTGAGCAAATAAACAGAAAGCTTGTTGTTAGCGACTGTAATCTTTTCATATTTTTTGTGCGCTTTGTAATAAACCAAACTTGATGAAATTGTCAGGAACGGTATAAATGAATGCTCCAATTGTTTTTGAAATAGCAGAAGACTGTAGCTTTAAAATTGTGCAATGTAGTGCAGTGCAAACATAAAAATACAAATAGAGAGGCGGTGGGCGTGGCACCGACAAAAACAATATTCTTCATCTGCGTCAGTATTAGGATAATCGGCACTGGACTTATGGGTACGCTAGCTCTTGCAGTCTCTGAGATCGGTTCGTTCATCCGGACGGACGGACAGACGGACATGGCTATGATTCATTTGCACAAACTTAATATACCCTTTATCCTTTGGATACAGGGTCTAAAAATTAGACCAACCTAAGGTCTTAAGGTCAGCTAGTTGATAAAGTTATATTTTTCTGTTCTTCCCATTTTCAATAAATAAATACAAAATAAGCTTATCTTAATCATTTATGAATTTTTGTACCAGCACCCAACTAATTTGCCATTAAAATTAATTTGAAAGAAGAAAAAAAATTCATTTGCTCTGCTCCACCGAGCACCTGAAATAATGTTTTCGTGCTAGTTAGCAACCAAAAAACACATTTTATCAACTTTTTAGCACTTTGGGATTATGGCCTTGCAATTTCCATTTCCATTCCTATTTCCATAGGGATTTCAACTTTTGCTGCTGCTTCCGCTGCTCGCTGGAAAAAAAATGCAAAAACAAAGCAATACAGTGCTGCGCTTACTTTCTCCCACCCCTTTGCTAGCACTCTTCTTTGCTTACCCAGCAAATATCTTAGCATTTTACCATGGATACTACGAATAAGCTGAACAAAAGAAGAATTGGATTTATGCCACTTTTCTGTTGCTTTCTATATATTTGAGTTCGCTTTTTGCAGACGACCCATAAAAATAATGTTCGTAGAGAGAAAAGAGACTGGGTAAATTAAGACAATTTGGAAAATCAAACACCACAAACAAACTGTTGTCTATAGGAATGACTTTCCAAATGGCCATTACTGCTGCGCTTTCCCTCTCTTCTTTCCGGTTAACTAAGCAACATGTTAGCAAACTCAAACACATTCACTGGAAGATTTCCTTATTTAGCTCAAATGGAAATGCATGTTGGGATTATTGGAATCCTTTAATTTCTTAATTTAAGCTGGAGAGCACCACAATCTTTATTTATTTTATCTTTTTCTAAAAAACACCAATACTTAGAACAGACTAAAGGTTCGAAAGCTAATTAATTTTTAATTGATTATCTGTTACATGCCACTTAAAAACGCAGTCAAAAATCAATTCTTTGGGAATAATTCGGTAATAGGTTTAAATTTGTTAACCTTATTGCTTGGTCATGCAGTCAGAGTCCGAATGAAAGTTAAATCCTACTTAATACTCTCTTAAATTTCCTTCATCAATTTCTCTTCTTTTTATTCCTTTATTAAATTTATCTCATTGCGGCGGCCCTTTGCCTAAGCTCTTTCATTTTCATTTGTATTCGATATTCGTCTTTTGTAACGATCGCACGGCCAATTCGGGTCCGCTTGCCCTTCGTTCGAGCGTTAATACCTCGCAATCCCAACTTTGTAAAACCAAACAAGAAAGGAAGGCTAGCTTCGATACCCGAAGCTTAGAATACCCTTGCAGACCAGTTGCCTTAAAACTGTGCGGTCATTTGTATGTATTTTTCTAAAGCGGATTTAATGTCTATGAAAACTGTATTTCTTAAGAATGAATCAATTAACTCGAAAAACACCAGAGTTATGCTCAATGACCCATTTCTCCCATCGTTCCTATGGCAGCTATAGGATATAGTGATCCGATTTATATGAAACTTTCAGGATACGTTAAAATAGTCATTAAAAATGGATTTCTTAATAATGTATTGGTTATCTTAAAAAATGGCGAATTTATGGCACTTTTTCTCAATCGTTCCTATGGCAGCTATGTGATGTAGTGTTCCGATTCCGGCCGTTCCGACTTATTTACTACCTGCAACAGATTGAAGGGTCGGTGCAAAGTTTCAGCCCGATAGCTTTAAAACTGAGAGAAAAGTTTACATAGCAATAGACAGACGGACAGACAGACAGACGGACATGGCTAGATCGACTCGGCTGGTGATGCTGATCAAGAATATATATACTTTATAGGGTCGGAAATGTCTCCTTCACTGCGTTACAAACTTCTGGTCAAAATTATAATACCCTCTGCAAGGGTATAAAAACATTGCCCTGCGTGGCCAAATAAATGGAACTAAAATTAATATAATTTATATGTGATTATTTGCGGAATTTATAGCCAATGAAAAAACTCATTGACTCAACACTTATTTTCTCAATAAAATCAAACATTTTCAATAGTACTCATCTCCTCTAGAACCATTCATGGTGAGAATAATATGTCATATGGATATGTAGAAAATGTGAAATGGCATTATTCATTAAGTTTGTGCAAATGTATGGAACAGGCAGAAGTAGGCGCGGCAGACCACACAAAGTGTATATATTCTTGATCAGCATGACAAGCTGAGTCGATATAGCAATGTCCGTCTGTCCGTCTGGATAAACGAATGGATCTCAGCAACTGTAAGAGCTAGAAGAACCATACTACCAGTGCAGATTCTTATGCTGACGCAGATGGATTTATTTTTTCCAGGTGCCACGCCCACCGCCCCCGCAATTTGTATTTTAATGTTTGCACTGCACAATTTTCAAGCTATATTTATACTATATTAGCTACTGGTTCAAAAAGTACGTGGTGGCCCAATGGTTAGGACGTTCGGATGAAAGCACGAAGGTCTTAGGTTCGAGTCCCAGACCAGACTCGGTGTTAATATTTTTTTTCGTTCTTGATTTATTTTGCTTATAACCAAATTGGTACAGGGTCTGTAACAGTTGGGACACTCGACTGTAACGTTCTAACTTGTTTTATTTTGGTATTAATCATAAAATATTTCCTGTAACTTCAATATTATTTTCAGTTGAACAGAGATGAATTAAAAAAATTTAGATTTAGGTCAACAGGTTTTGTCCCATTTCAACTTTGTCTAGTTTAAAAACCTAATACTTAAAAAAACCAAAAACAAAACACTGTGCAATACTGCCCAATTTTAAATCAGTCAACCATCTTTCGATACATACAATTTTAGTTTTAAGTTAATTTTCTGGAAGAAAGAGTAATCCCACTACCAAAATGGATCCATTGTTCTACGCCTTTTCTGTGCATGGCCCAGCGTATTACAAGTTGTTGCTTTTGCCCACGTAATTAGCCAACACTTGTTGGCTGGTCGTGGCAGTAACTATAAGTCCAGGTGGTGCTAGAGGCAAAGCTAGCCAGGGCATTAGCAGGTTTAATTTGTTGAACCCAATTTGCATTCTGGCTACAGTTGAGTGGGGTCACTTTATACACAAGGTGTGCATGTGGCTCGCGTTATTTATGGGATGAAAAAAGGGTAAAGATAAGTCAAGTTTCTTGAGACTTGGCAGCCATGGCGTGCAGCCCTGCCTAAGGGTTTTTTCCATGAAAATTAATTCCAATTGTTGGGCCGGGAAGAGAAAAAGATGAAAGGAAATTGTCCAATTTTAATTAACTGGTATTTTGGCCACCAATTTGAATAGGGCAGCTAATCAAGGTTAATCAGCCAAGGGGTTTAAATAAAGGCAAATAAATAAGGATTTCATCCACAATTGGGTTATAGATTGATTAATTTTAACATTTATTAGTTTTATTATGTTTAATTATAAAGAATATTTAATTTAGTTTTGAAGAAAAGGCTTGAAGACTTCCTGACGTCCTCTCTGATGAATAGTACTGCTGATTTTCAACTACTGCTCTGCTGTTTCTCTTAGATGACTGTTCTCTGCTGCTCATTTTTAACTACTGCTGATCGCTTCTTTAATAGCTGTACTACTTTACATTTGGCTATCTTTTTATTAGTCATCTGCCTGACTGATAACAGAAGATCCTCATTAGCAGCGATGACCTTCAATATCTTCATATTTTCTGAGATGGTAGATCCCGAATTACAACATCATACCATTCCATGCGTTTTATTTTGATAACTTCAAACGCAACGAAATAGGCTAGACAATTTCGTTTCTGCAATGAACTGCGTGCGTTTTAAATTATCCGATTTGCGTGCAGCTTTAAGACCAGTAGATATATCTAAACAGATTACAAAAAGTCTTGCGGATAACGGCTAAGGAAATGAACATGCATAATCACAATGATCACATTAAATCACATTAAAATAATAATCCAACAAATAGAGATAATACTCGAATGTGGTCAAAGTGCTGGAGGGAAGAAAATAATTAAACGAACAAAAATATTTACATAGATTAATTGATCAAACTTGGGAAATAAGATATAAATATAAACGATTGTTGGTGAGGGTGTACCAATGCTCCTGTGCTCCAACCGCACCTTATTTAAATGACCCGTGCTAATATGAGCTAAATCGCACATTGAGCCAACTACAAAGTACTCCTCACTCTGCCTTTTCCGTGCTTCTGGTTCCTCGTTAAACGGTTTTGCAAATGGCATTCTATTTTACAGCATTTTCAAAGCCCATTGATACAAGACAGAGCGCAAAAAGGAATTGCAGCTGCACATTATTTGATGGCATTTTATCATAGGTCAATATCTCTTTACATATATTGATAGCACAACGCAATTATCTCACTTGTGAATCGGACTGCTGTTTTTCCCATTGAAATCACAAATTTCTACCAATTTCCATCACACGTACTTCTGATTTTAAACTTTAATGGAACCGCATCCACAAATTATTGCTTCATTTTGATCCGCACTCATAGAAATTTCCAGGAACCAATCATAGACCACATTGCACGTACTTTAAAAGTTCGTTGCCAGAACGACAAAATAAAAACTTTCTGCAGAAGGCATCAAAAAATAATTTTGGATCCTGACAAAGCGCCTGCAGGTAGGCAACAATTTCATTACACAAACACGAAAGGACAAGAAAAATTCAGAAAGGTCGAGTAAGAAATTTCACAAAATAATTGTTTACCATGAAATATGAATGACAGGCCACAGATAGCCTGAAGGCAAGCACTGGATTACATTTTGATTTTTACCACCCAAAAACTTTATACTGACATTCTTCATTATGGTTATGGCTACCATTTAAAGTAAAATAAGTGCAAGTTCTTTGAAGTGTGGACTGAAAACATGCGATGCGGAAATACTGTGTTTAGGAAATTAAAAGCAAACATTATTTATTAGCCAGCAACAAAGCCAATAACAGCCACATCATTTCTACGGAGAATTAATCAATTTCACAGTTAATTGCACTCCAAACAATGTCTGACCGTGTCTGCTATGCGTGTTAATTACAATTGAAATAATGAATACTACAACTTCCAGCCAACCCATAGACTTCGTGTAATTGTTTTGTTAATTTATTTTAGTTTAGGCTGGAACAAATTGGCAACCCAAAACAAGACCAGGGAAAGTAAAATATTTCTAAACAGTAAACTTAATGTTACCGCTTTTTACTAGAGTTAACAAGTAAGAACGTTACAGTCGAGTTTCCCGACAGTTACAGACCCTGTACCAATTTGGTTATAAGCAAAATAAATCAAAACCAAAAATAAATAAAAAAATTTTACCCCGAGTCCGGTCTGGGATTCGAACCCAAGATCTTTGCGTTTTTAGTCGAACATCGTAACCATTCGACCAACCCAAACTTTTTAAACCGGCAGCTAATACAGTATAAACATATTAAAGGCACACATTCATACAAATGTATATGATGCTGCAGCTGCACTTCCGAGAAAAATCAACCACCGAACGCAAGCGATTTACCGTTTGTTTGAGCAAATAAACAGATTGCTTGTGTTTAACGCCTGTAAACTTTGAGTATTTATTGTGCGCTTTCTTTTCAACCAATCTTGATGAAATTTTCAGGATCGGTAGAAATCTATGTTCCAATTGCATGTGTATTTATTGCAAAAAAAATAAACTTCGTCTGCGTAATAATTACGAGAATCTGCACTGTTAATAAGGTTCTTTTAGCTCTTACAGTTTCTGAGATCCGTTCGTTTATCCAGACGGACAGACGGACGGACGGACAGACGGACAGACGGACATGGCTATATCGATTGAAAAACTTAGTAGCAATCAAGCTAAATATTTTAAAGCATGTAGGAACTGACAGACAGAATATTTCAAATGATTTGTCATGTCAGAGTGCAAACACTACCGGCTGCAATAATGACAGAAAACGGGAGGACGGCGCAGGAAATGCCAGGAAAACATTTCTTTCCATAACGAACGGACGTGTTTTTATTTTGCGCCCCGAAAATTTTCTTTTTGATATCAACAACCCCGGAGTTTTTATAAAGTAACCAATTTAAGCTATTCCGATCACTATCTGCGGTAATCATCAGCTTTTTCCGTTCGCTACGCGTGTGCATGCACCTGTTTATTGAAATAACTCTAAGCAAGTAATTTTGTGTAAGCTTAGTGTTGTAGTTTGTTCTTCATCTCCGTTTTGCGTGTAAATCTATTTACCGCAATTTCTTAGTAAAGTCGCCCTCTCTCTTTGTAATTTGTGTAAATTTGAAAATCTGTTTATCGCAACAGTAGCAAAGTCCCTCTCTCTGCCCATACTTCTCTCCCTTTATACACCATTCTCGCCTCTCTTTGCACAGTGGTCCACAGCACTGCAAAAATGTCCGAAATTATCTGTTCGGTGAAAACTTGCCGCAAAGCTATTACAGCGAGACAAGCCAGTATCCACTGTTGGCTGTGCGATAATGTCATGCATTGCAAGTGCGTGAGCTATTCCGGGCATGTAGCCGATGCTATGGCCCTTAGGACTGGGTTGCATTATTGTTGCGAAGACTGCCGCGAGATTGAGTACGAAATAAAATCGTTCATGCCGCAAACCAAAGGTGTTTTTAAAAATTTGTTTATTGGTTTTAAACAAATCCATGACCAAATGACGGCTTTAACAGCCTTCAGCTGTTAAATGAGTCGCCGAAGCGCAAAAAAACCGCTTCTGGTGAACCCGTGGGCACTACCACACAATCTCGGGCGGCGGAGCAACGAATAATGGTAAAACAGCCGATGATGGGAGATACCGCACTAGCATCGGCCACAGCTGCTATCAACGATTCGGTTTCCGAATGTGCCAGTATGGTAGGGCCACAGCCACAGTCCATCCCAGAGCCAGGACAAATCCAAATAATTCCGCAATTACAAACCATCCCAGTCCCCAATATACCCATTCCGTCGAGGAAACTAAGGTCCGGACTACCGGCTCCACTTGGTTCCGATAGCGCGAAACCTGCAGAACCAAAACCCTTCACGGTAATCCCACTTTAAAAACAAATATTTGTATCTCGGCTTGCCCCTGATCCCTCTGTGACTGCTTTTATACGAAGCAAAACGAGAGCCGAGGAAAGGTAGAAAAAAAAAATTTTCCTACGCTAGGGACATTGCATCTTTCAAGATATGTGTCCCAATGTAGTTCATCGAAATTATTTGCTCTCCCGGTTTCTGGCCAGAGCATACGGTTTCCCTATCCATAAAAAAGGTAAACAGGGGGATACAAGCAATTATAGAGGTGTCTCTAAATTGTCTGCTATCCCTGCTATCAAGAGCTCACTATCTGGTGAAATCCGTGTCACCTCGGGCGTCCCTCAAGCTAGTCACCTTGGTCCTCTGCTGTTCACACTCTTTATTAACGACTTTCCATCGGTCGTGCCTAATTCTCGCGTACTAATGTACGCGGACGATGTCAAGCTTTGTATTCAATATAATGATCCCTCTCGTCAATCGGTCTTACAGGCCGATCTTAATAACTTACAGGCATGGTGTCAAGCAAACTCACAAAAATTAAACGGATCTAAGTGCAAACTGATGACATTTCACCGTAAAGATCCTCAGTTTGCTGCTTACTCTCTAGATGGAGTCGTTCTTGATAGAATCACGTGTGTTGATGATCTTGGTGTCATACTTGATGCCAAATTAAAATTTACTGACTACATTTCATGCGTGGTAAATAAGGCCATGGGTGTGTTAGGTTTCATAAAAAGGTGGTCAAAAGAATTTAATGACCCCTATGTGACTAAGACTTTGTACGTTTCGCTTGTCCGGCCAATTCTTGAGTACGGATCATGTGTCTGGAGTCCTCAGTATGGAGTTCACCAAGACAAAATTGAATCCGTGCAAAAAAGATTCCTTATCTTCGCGCTTAGAGGCCTCAACTGGGAACCAAACTTTCAACTTCCCTCTTACTCTAGTAGACTGATGCTTGTAAACCTACCTACACTTACTAATCGTAGAACCATGCTTGGTGTAGTTTTCATCCTCAAACTAATACACAATGAGGTTGATAGTTCTGCCTTGTTAGAACGCATCAACTTTAATGTGCCCCGTAGACTTACAAGAAATTTTATCCCACTAGCTGTAAACCATAGTAGTTCGAATTATGTCCTGCATGAGCCCTTTAGAGTACTTTTTAGAGTACTCAGATTACAACGTAGTGCACCAACTAACGTCCGATTTTACTTCTATTAACGACCCTACGCATATTAAGTCCCTAATTCTTACCTACCTTACTCACCACTATTCTATGTAGTTTTCCTCGAAATCTTTCTACTATTTTCCCTGCATGCTCGGTCCTATCTTTGCTATCGAGCTGTACGTTATGCGGCTGCGCCCCTCGGTCGGTTGGGCGGGAGGTGGGTTGCATCACGTGCAACGGGATTCGCGAACATCTTGGCGTTTTTCTTAGGATATTTTAGCTACTATGTATCTAATTATATTGACTAATAAAAAATATAAACTTAATAATAAATTTAGAGAAGTTTGGTCAAGTTAATGTTTAATGATAAAATGAATTCAAATAAATTTAAAAACATTTTAAAATCTATTGTCTGCTCGCAGGACTGTTTTAATTTAATGCATAATTTAACTCAGTCGATGATGATGATCATGAAAATACATTCCTTCCTGCTCAATACACCGAAGAATAATACTTGATTTACATTTCCATAAACAAAACAATGTCTTAACTCATTTTAGGAGGCCTGCCAAAACTATATCCGCATTATGGTGGTGCCGTCGCCGGGCCGTCTTTTTGTCTGCGGAACCAATTCCTTCCGCCCTATGTGCAACACCTACATAATAAACGACACCAACTACACGCTGGAGGCCACCAAGAATGGCCAGGCGGTGTGCCCCTATGATCCCCGCCACAACTCCACCTCTGTCCTGGCCGGTGAGTGTAAAATTTATTAAAAAACCTTTCCTTTTGCATAAGATAAAATTCAAACTGCCAAAAGTACATATCATCACTCATAAGACGCGTAAACCAATTGCAAAATCACAAAATTCGTATGCTCATAAATTGTTTAATGCAGCCGTAAACAAAAACAAGAAAGAAAGGCTAGCTTCGGCACCCGAAGCTTAGAATACCCTTGCAGACCAGTTGCCCTAAAACTGTGCGATCATTTGTATGGCAGCTATATTAGGATAGTGATCCGATTTTTGGTTTTTAATTTCTATGAAACTGTATTTCTTAAGAATGAATTAATTAACTCGAAAAACACCAGAGTTATGCTCAATGACCCATTTTCTCCCATCGTTCCTATGGCAGCTATAGGATATAGTGGTCCGATTTTTATAAAACTTTCAGGATACGTTTAAATAGTCATTAAAAATAGATTTCTAATAATGAATTGGTTATCTTCAAAAATGGCGAATTTATGGCACTTTTTCTCAATCGTTCCTATGGCAGCCATGTGATGTAATGTTCCGATTCCGGCCGTTCCGACTTATATACTACCTGCAACAGATTGAAGGGTCGGTGCAAAGTTTCAGCCCGATAGCTTTAAAACTGAGAGACTAGTTTACATAGCAACAGACAGACGGACAGACAGACAGACAGACAGACAGACAGACAGACGGACAGACAGACAGACGGGCATGGCTAGATCGACTCGGCTGGTGATGCTGATCAAGAATATATATACTTTATAGGGTCGGAAATGTATTCTTCACTGTGTTACAAACTTCTGGTCAAATTTATAATACCCTCTGCAAGGGTATAATTACAGGGTTAATTTTATTAATACGAGGTCTGTTCAAAAAGTATCGCGAATTTTGAATTTTCGCGGGTTACGTATATCCGAATTCGATTTTTTTGTGGCTTTATGTTGGTACACATGACTCTCACTTATGCCGACAAGCTCGGCCATTTTTAATGTTCACTTAATTGTTGACAGCTGCTTTGCTTGCACGTGTTTTGTATCGTCTTCGATTTTTCGATTTTTCGCCGCGAAATTCGTACCAAAATTGCTCAATTGCGACCAAAAACAGCATCGCATGAACATTGCTAATGAGATGTTAAACTCTGTCCGCGACGACCCAAACTTGCTCCAAAGGGTCATAACTGGTGACGAATCGTGGGTTTACGGTTATGACGTGGAAACCAAAGTTCAATCATCTCAATGGAAGCTGCCGCACGAACCAAGACCGAAAAAAGCGCGCCAAGTTCGGTCGAATGTGAAAGTTTTGCTGGCAGTTTTCTTCGATTGCTACAGGGGCGTGGTGCATCATGAGTTCTTGCCACAGGGAAGAACGGTCAATAAGGAATATTAGTTATGCGCAATTTACGCGAAGCAATCCGCCAGAAACGGCCGGATTTGTGGAAGAACAAAAATTGGCTTTTGCACCACGATAACGCACCTGCTCACACATCGTTGCTTGTGCGCGACTTTTTGGCCAACAACAACACACTAATGATGCCGCAGCCACCGTATTCCCCAGATCTGGCCCCCTGTGACTTTTTCTTGTTCCCTAAACTGAAGAGGCCCATGAAAGGACGACGTTACGCTACGCTTGACGAGATAATGACGGCATCGAAGGAGGAGCTGAACAAGATTAAAAAAAATTAATTTTTGAAGTGCTTCGAAGATTGGAAAAACCGTTGGCACAAGTGTATAATATCTAATGGGGATTATTTTAAAGGGGACAAAATAGATATTCATAAATAAATAAATAACTTTTGAAAAAAGCCCTCGTACAATAATTAGAACGCAATGCATATGAGTTATCAATTTCCAAAGTACTTAAAAGCCTTATTGTCTTTTCCTAATACGGCTTTTATAATTCGGTGAATGCATTTTTGTAATTCCCACAGAAATGTTTAAGTCACCCGTGGTTATGTTATGCATTCTTAACAATTCATAGCGAATAAGCATATTTTATCAGAATATACGCAAAGAGTACATAAGACCAAGAAGTTAAAGCCTAGCGATTTTGTGAATGCAATTGCGAATATCCTTATCTCACTGACGCGCTGTTCTATAAATCCGGTAAAAACTGATATTTATCCCTTTTTTGTCATATTTCACTTTGTGAACGTCGCTGCATGATATTATTGTTCGGTTGCCAGGCCGCCAATCTGTTCATAAATATATTTATTCTCTCCAGGGTTGGGGCACAACCGATAAAATATTTCAAAAAAGTTATAGCTATGTGCAATGTGTTATATGTAAGGGTCGTTTTTTTTTTAAATATACAAAAAGTTATTTTATTTTAAATTATCAGCATTCAACATATTCCTATAACTTTAAAAGCCAGTTTCTCGTATTGATGATGACTTTTATCGATGACTTGCATTGCATCAATGGGTCTGTTTACATATAATATTTGAGCACTTGCGCATCAAATCGACACCACTAACATTTAAGATTTGCTGGTATTTTGGTAACTTTGGAACTTTGTTCGTTATTGTTCTGCAACATGAATTTTTATAAAAAGTGTATTATTAGACCCTGTACCCAAAGGGTAAAGGGTATATTAAGTTTGTGCAAATGTATGTAACAGGCAGAAGGAAGCGTGGCAGACCCCACAAAGTATATATATTCTTGATCAGCATGACGAGCTGAGTCGATATAACCATGTCCGTCTGTCCGTCTGTCCGTCCGTCCGTCTGTCCGTCTGGATAAACGAAAGGATCTCAGAAACTGTAAGAGCTAGAAGAACCTTATTAACAGTGCAGATTCTCGTAATCATTACGCAGATTAAGTTTTTTTTTTCAGATGCCACGCTCACCGCCCCCGCAATTTGTATTTGAATTTTTGCACTGCCCTGCACTGCACAATTTTCAAGCTAAAATTTTGGAATAAACACATGCAATTGAAACATAGATTTCTACCGATCCTGAAAATTTCATCAAGATTGATTAATTAGAAAGCGCCCAATAAATATCCAAATCTTACAGGCGCTAAACACAAGTAATCTGCTTATTAGCTCAAACAAACGGTAAATCACTTGCGTTCGGTAGTTGATTTTTCTCGGAAGTGTCGCTGCAGCTGCAGCTGCCACTACCTTCATATACATATGTATGAATGTGCGCCTTCAATATATTTATACTGTATTAGCTGCCGGTTCAAAAAGTTTGGGTTTGTCGAATGGTTACGACGTTCGACTTAAAACGCGAAGATCTTGGGTTCGAATCGCAGACCGGACTCGGTGTGAATATATATTTTTTTTTGGTTTTGATTTATTTTGCTTATAACCAAATTTGTACAGGGTCTTTAACAGTCGGGGCGACTGTAACGTTCTTACTTGTTATACCCTATACCAGAAGTTTGTAACGCAGTGAAGGAGACATTTCCGACCCTATAAAGTATATATATTCTTGATCAGCATCACCAGCCGACTCGATATAGCCATGTCCGTCTGTCCGTCTGTCTGTATGTCCGTCTGTCGGTTGCTATGTAAACTAGTCTCTCAGTTTTAAAGCTATCGGGCTGAAACTTTGCACCGACCCTTCAATCTGTTGCAGGTAGTATATAAGTCGGAACGGCCGGAATCGAACACTACATCACATAGCTGCCATAGGAACGATTGAATAAAAGTGCCATAAATTTTTTAAGATAACCAATTCATTATTTAGAAATCTATTTTTAATGACTATTTTAACGTATCCTGAAAGTTTCATAAAAATCGGACCACTATATCCTATAGCTGCCATAGGAACGATGGGAGAAATGGGTCATTGAGCATAACTCTGGTGTTTTTCAAGACATTTAATTCATTCTTGAGAAATACAGATTCCATAGACAGTAAAACTGATTTAGGAAATCAAAAACCAAAAATCGGATTACTATATCCTAATATAGCTGCCATACAAATTACCGCACAGTTTTAAGGGAACTGGTCTGCAAGGGTATTCTAAGCTTCGGGTACCGAAGCTAGCCTTCCTTTCTTGTTTTTTTTTGGTTTTGATTTATTTTGCCTATAACCAAATTTGTACAGGGTCTGTAACAGTCGGCAAACTCGACTAACGTTCTTACTTGTTTTTATACCCTTGCAGAGGGTATTATAATTTTGACCAGAAGTTTGTAACGCAGTGATGGAGACGTGTCCGACCCTATAAAGTATATATATCTAGCCATGCCCATCTGTCTGTCCGTCTATCTATCTGTCTGTCTGTCCGTCTGTCTGTCTGTCCGTCTGTCGGTTGCTATGTAAACTAGTCTTTCAGTTTTAAAGTTCACTCTGTTACAGGTAGATTATAAGTTGGCATGACCGGAATCGGTTTTATTTATTTATTTTATTTATTTCTTTGGAAACTCTATTTAATGACATATTATTTAATTAACATATCATCAAAATCGGACTATATCTCATAGCTGCCATAGGAACGATTGAAGAAAATAGGTCATTGAGCATAGCTCTGGAATTTTTCAAGACAATGAATTTATTCTTGAGAAATACAGTTTTCCTAGACATTAAAACCGTTTTAGAAAATTAAAAACCAAAAATCGGACCACTATATCCTAATATAGCTGCCATACAATTGATCGCTCAGTTTTAAGGCAACTGGTCTGCAAGGGTATTCTAAGCTTCGAGTACCGAAGCTAGCCTTGCTTTCTTGTTAGACCCTGTACCCAAAGGGTAAAGGGTATATTAAGTTTGTGCAAATGTATGTAACAGGCAGAAGGAGGCGTGGCAGACCCCACAAAGTATATATATTCTTGATCAGCATCACGAGCTGAATCGATATAGCCATGTCCGTCTGTCCGTCCGTCCGTCCGGATGAACACACGGATCTCAGCAACTGTAAGAGCTAGAGGAACCGTATTACCAGTGTAGATTCTCCTAATACTGATGCAATTAGAGTTTATTTTTTTAAGTCGGCGCCACGCCCACCGCCCCCGCAATTTGTACAATAAATACCTAAAGTTTACAGGCGCTAAATACAAAAAATCTGTTTATTTGCACAAACAAACGGTAAATCGCTTGCGTTCGGTGGTTGATTTTTCTCGGAAGTGCCGCTGCAGCTGCGCTGCCACTACCTTCATATACATATGTATGAATGTGCGTCTTCAATATATTTATACGGTATTAGTTGCCGGTTCAAAAAGTTTGGGTTTGTCGAATGGTTACGACGTTCGACTTAATACGCTAAGATCTTGGGTTCGAATCCCAGACCGGACTCGGTGTGAATATATATATATATATATATTTTTTTTTTGCTTATAACCAAATTTGTACAGGGTCTGTAACAGTCGGGAAACTCGACTGTAACATTCTTACTTGTTTTTTTGTATTGTCGGGCAGGCCTACAAGTGTAAGAACATTGCAGTCTAGTTTCCCGACTGTAAAATACCCTGTACCAATTTTGTTATAAACAAAATAAATCAATATTGAAAAAAAATCGTTGAGAACAATCATGTCTGAGGATCGAACCCTTGATTGTACAGTTAAAACAATAAAAGTAAAATTACAAAATGGAGGGGGCGGTGGGCGTGGCACCGAAAAAAAAATTATAAACCTAATCTGCGTAAATATTAGGAGAACCTGCACTGATAATATAGTACCTCCAACTCCTACAGTTCCTGAGATCCTTTCGTTTATCCATACGGACAGGCGCACACTGCTATATTACTCTAAAATTTCGAACAGTTTTTCCTACATAAGCGAATTTAGCGACAAAAGTCCGAATGGAACGGCACCACTAAAAACTTTTTAAAAAAACTTAATTTTGTTAAGGGGGTAAATCATCGATTGTTAAAAAAAATTATTCACAATTTATTATGAAATAAACTCAGGAGAGAAACTTTATAAAATCCACTCTGTTGTTAAATCGACTTGTTCGTTAGGACAAGTCGGTAGCCTTGATGTCGGCTACAAAGCTTAAAAGTGAACTTATCACATCTGAATAGTTTGGAATTGTTTCAAATTAAGTTCAAATTGTCTGAGAAATCACCACTTTGACATAGGCATATGGTACAACGTCCGCAAAAATCACCTGATTTTGACCGCAGATACATAAAGAAACTTCTTGTGGTATATGAAAGTAACAAAATTTTTTTTGATAAAAGTAATCTAGATCTTATATAAATTAACCACCAAAAGCAAAGTATTTCCCTTGACCCACCTGAAAAGTCATAAAACACAAGGTACAACGAGCATCATGGTTTGAGCATGCCATTCTCATTGTGGAGTGGGTTCAATACATGTGTTTAACTATGTGGTGTCTGCTGAACTATTAAAATAAGTGATGATAACGAAAAATCAGCAAATAACAAAATACCTATGTTATGAGTCCTTCAGAAGGATATTGACCCAAAATATAGCTGCAAAAATGCACCAACGTGATTTGGAGGCAGATCCCATTAAGGCCAGCAGAGTACAAAAAAAGTAAATATCGTTGAGAATCTTTGGTTTCTAATGGAAAACAAAAATCAATCCCAGGACAACTTTGTATGCTCAGGTGGGGCAATCGTGCAGCAATCGGGTGAATTTTATCCGGAGACATTTTGATTCTGCTGTTGCTGCCAATAGCTTTAAAATCAAGTATTAACATATAACCCTAAGTTAATTAACATATTTGTATACCCATGGAGAGGGTATTATAATTTTGACCAGATGTTTGTAACGACCCTATAAAGTATATCTATTCTTGATCAGCATAACCTGCCGAGTCGATCTAGCCATATCCGTCTGTCGGTTGCTATGTAAACTAGTCTCTCAGTTTTCAAGCTATCGGGCTGAAACTTTTCACCGACCCTACAATCTGTTGCAGGTAGTATATAAGTCGGAACGGAACCGGAATCGGAATACTACATCACATAGCTGCCATAGGAACGATTTTTAAATATATTTGGTTTATTTCTTAGGAAACTCTATTTAATGACTATTTTAACATATCCTGAAAGTTTCATCAAAATCGAACCACTATATCCTATAGCTGCCATAGGATCGATGGGAGAAAATGGATCATTGGACATACCTCTGGTGTTTTTCAAGACAATTAATTCATTCTTGAGAAATACAGTTTCCTTTCTTGTTATATAACAATTTTTAAGATCTCTTTGTTTTTTATATTTCTTTAACATTTTTTGGGAATTTGATTAAAACTGTGCTATTTTTTCTTTGTTTAATATTTTAATTTTTTTTTGTTTGGTAAAGTATTTAATTTTGACGACTCACTGCATAGAATTTCTTTTGATTTCGTTTAATTATAATCTATGGTTTATATAAAAGCCTTAATAAAAAGTTAAACATGAGTACAGTTCCAAAAAACAAGAAAGGAAGGCTAGCTTCGGTACTCGAAGCTTAGAATACCCTTGCAGACCAGTTGCCTTTAAGCCGTTCCGATTTTGGGTTTTTAATTTTCTAAAACGGCAATAATGTCTATGATAACTGTATATCTCGAGAATTACCCATTTTCTCACATCGTTCCTATGGCAGCTATAGGATATAGTAGTCCGATTTAGATGAAACTTTCCGGATAAGTTAAAATAGTCATTAAAAACAGTATCCAAAAAAATAAATAAATTATCTTGAAAAATAGCGAATTTATGGCATTTTTTCCCAATCGTTCCTATAACAGCTATGTGATGTAGTGTTCCAATGCCGACCGTTCCGACTTATATACTACCTGCTACAGAATGAAGGGTTGGTGAAAAGTTTCAGTCCGATAGCCTTAAAACTGAGAGACTAGTTTACTTAGCAACAGACAGACGGACAGACTGACGGACAGGCAGACGGACAGACAGACAGACGGACAGACAGACGGACAGACAGACGGACAGACAGACGGACAGACGGACAGACAGACGGACAGACAGACGGACAGACAGACGGACATGGCTAGATCCACTCGGCTGGTGATGCTGATCAAGAATAAATATACTTTATAGGGTCGGAAATGTCTCCTTCACTGCGTTGCAAACTTCTAGTCCAAATTATAAATATTATGTATCAAAACTATAAAGACAAGAAAAGAAGGCTAGCTTCGGTACCCGAAGCTTAGAATACCCTTGCAGACCAGTTGCCTTAAAACTGAGCGATCAATTGTATGGCAGCTATATTAGGATATAGTGATCCGATTTTTGGTTTTTAATTTTCTAAAACGGCTTTAATGTCTATGAAAACTGTATTTCTCAAGAATAAATTAGTTGTCTTGAAAAACACCAGAGTTATGCTCAAAGACCCATTTTTTCCCATCATTCCTATGGCAGCCATAAGATTTAGAGGTCCGATTTTGATTAAACTTTCAGGATATGTTAAAATAATCATTTAGAGAGCTTCCTAAGAAATAAATTAATTAACTTTAAAAATGGCGAATTTATGACACTTTTTCCCTTTTTTAATACTCACTGCAAGGGTATAAAAATACTGGTTCCTTTAACATAGTGCAAGCTAAAACAAGTAAAAACGTTACAGTCGTGTTTCCTGACTGTTACAGACCCCGTACCAATTTGGTTATAAGCAAAATAAATCAAAACCAAACCAACCAGCGTCACTTCCGAAAAAAATCAACCACCGAACGCATGCGATTTACCGTTTGTTTGAGCTAATAAGCAGATTACTTGTGTTTAGCGCCTGTAAGCTTTGGATATTTATTGGGCGCTTTCTAATCAACCAATCTTGATGAAATTTTCAGGATCGGTAGAAATCTATGCTCCAATTGCTGGTGTATTTATTCCAAAATTTTAGCTTAAAAATTGTGAATTGCATACATTAAAATACAAATTGCGGGGGCGGTGGACGTGGCACATGAACAAAAAAATAAACTTCATCTGCGTAATAATTACGAGAATCTGCACTGTTAATAAGGTTCTTCTAGCTCTTACAATTTCTGAGATCCGTTAGTTTATCCAGACGGACAGACGGACGGACAGTCGGGCAGACGGACGGACAGACGGGCAGACGGACGGACAGACGGGCAGACGGACATGGCTATATCGACTCAGCTCGTCATGCTGATCAAGAATATATATACTTTGTGGGGTCTGCCACGCCTCCTTCTGCCTGTTACATACATTTGCACAAACTTAATATACCCTTTACCCTTTGGGTACAGGGTCTAAAAATAAATTTAATAATAGGACCCCCAACTTTCACCTATCCTCAGGAATAGCTGTTATTGGAAAAGTTATTATAGCCGCTAAAAAAACAGGTTGAAAGCAAGTGATCTGCAAGGGTACTCAAAGCAAGGGTATTATAAATAACTTGGAAGGCGAATAAAGAAAAACAATAAGTAATAAAAAATTGTTGAGTTCGCGAAAGTTGGACCTTGCATTTTATGATTCACGATAAAGCATATTCAATAAATTATTTTAACAGAAATATGTGTACATACATACATAGGAACATTTACTAGTGTTTAAACTATTAAAACTTGTAATAAAAAATTTTATAAAATTAAACAAGAAAGGAAGGCTAGCTTCGGTACCCGAAGCTTAGAATACCCTTGCAGACCAGTTGCCTAAAAACTGTTTGATCGTTTGTATGGCAGCTATAGGATATAGTGGTCCGATTTTGATGAAACTTTCAGGATATGTTAAAATAGTCATTTAATAGAGCTTTCTAAGAAATGAATTAATTATCTTTAAAAATGGCGAAATTGTGGCATTTTTTCCCAATCGTTCCTATGGCAGCTATGTGATGTAGTGTTCCGATTCCGGCCGTTCCGACTTATATACTACCTGCAACAAATTGAAGGGTTGGTGCAAAGTTTCAGTCCGATAGCTTTAAAACTGAGAGACTAGTTTACATAGCAACCGACAGACGGACAGACAGACAGACAGACAGACGGACATGGCTATATCGACTCGGCTGGTGATGCTGATCAAGAATATATATACTTTATAGGGTCGGAGACGTCTCCTTCACTGCGTTACAAACTTCTGGTCAAAATTATAATACCCTCTGCAAGGGTATAAAAAGAGATTGTCATCATGAAATAATATTTTCGAAAATGCTTTAACCTGTGCCCACCCTTAATAGTCATCTGTTCCCATCTAATTTCTCCCTCCAATCTTAATTTTTAATAAAAACATTTTACAAATTAAGCGACATTGCCGGCTTATACGTGTTTCCACGAATTTCCCAACTGTAAAATTTTTTATTTTGAAAGTTTTTTCCTAAGGCCAATCTCAATGGACGAACACTGTCAGCGATAGAAATTTATTTCGCGTGCACATTTTAAATCGAACAAAAATATATTTATTTCGCCATATTGAAACACCATTGAAAGCTAGTAGAAATTGAGTGCGGGGAATATCTGGCGGAACGTAGATGTCGTATATTGGTGGAAAAAGCAATTGAAAACTTCATCATGGTTACAATAATATTTTTACAACAAAATTGGCACAAAAATGTTGTCCACGAACTTTTGGCGCAAAGCGTTAGGGAAAGTGGATATGAGGAAGGAACACTTTTGTGCCAGTTACCGACCACGACCACGTCAACCCATGACATCAACGCCCTGTCACGAATAAAAACTAAATTGATAAAATTTTTCAGCTGTTCTACTTCTTTTTTCGATTTTTATTTTTGTGAAGCAAGGACTTTGGCTGGATTCTCTTTCACTTTTGTTGTTGCAGTGCACCACCGCGATGGTTTTTTTATGGGCACCTCTATTCGGGGCAAATTGTAATCTAAACAACATGGGCGTGGCAAACCATTCTTACCCCATCACGAATATTCTTAAATCCTGTAATGGCAAAATCCTGGTAACTGACAACCAGCAAATGGCTAAAGACACGGATCTGGATGTGGTGGAGGTGAAAATGTCGATTTAATATTAGCACTATGAAGGAAAATCAATGAGAAATTAGAGAATGGAGGGCACAGGGAAAACATGGAAAATAATCAAAACTAAGAGAGGGATTTTGGCAAAGATTATACCTTATTGGGGAAACAATTTATTTTAAATTATATTAATGCAATTAAAATACGGGAATTTGGGCGTCGCAATTGTATTTTTTTTACATTTTAATGTTAGCTTTTTTAAAATAAACGTAACAAATTTATTTGATTTTTAATTTAGTTTGCCGTTAATGCTCCACCGATGACACAATGATGGTATTTAGCCTGGGTTAAACTATGCGACAATGCTTTTCAATAAATCTGTATAAAAACCGATATACCCCTTGGACCAACATGGAATGTAATGGGTGCATAAATGGCTCCGAGCAATAAAGAAAATGGCTGCTGACAGCAGCTTTAGGTTTGCTGTTTTTTTTGGCCAGGATGTGGCAGCTTGTTGATGATAAACTCTTATGACCCACATCGCTGGGAGGGGTACGGGAGGGGGTTAAAAGTGGCCAGGGTCACAGGCGACGAAAAGTGGGCGAGATGCCAAACGTGCACATATATAATTACGTAATACAATAGCATACACGAGCTTACTCCCGCATACATGTGAGTTCACGAATATGGCAGTTGCATCCGGCGGAAGTTTGTGGCAACACTTGGTGGCCTCTCACGCCAATGGACCAACAGAATCTTGCACACATTTTCAAGTTCGTTATAAACGTTTATCGATATTATCTATTTCCCGCTCACTCGCACGTTTTTCATCTGTCTCGCTTTCTTTCCGCATATCTTCAATTCTGTGTGAGGGGATGGCAAACTTCACAACATTATTGCCGATTTTTGGGTGCCAACTGGAATTATTTACAAACTATGACAGAATTGAGGCGAAAGGGAATCAGCTGTGGCATAAATAATAGCACCATGGCACTAATTTGTATACCCTTGCAGAGGGTATTATAATTTTGACCAGAAGTTTGTAACGCAGTGAAGGAGACATTTCCGACCCTATAAAGAATATATATTCTTGATCAGCATCACCAGCCGAGTCGATATAGCCATGTCCGTCTGTCCGTCTGTCTGTCCGTCTGTCCGTCTGTCGGTTGCTATGTAAACTAGTCTCTCAGTTTTAAAGCTATCGAACTGAAACTTTGCACCAACTCTTCAATCTGTTGCAGGTAGTATAAAAGTCGGAACGGCCGGAATCGGAACATTACATCACATAGCTGCTCACTGCTCTCCGACCCTATAAAGTATATACATTCTTGATCAGCATAACCAGCCGAGTCGATCTAGCCATGTCCGTCTGTCTGTCTGTTTGTCTGTCCGTCTGCCTGTTTCTACGCAAACTAGTCAGTTTTAAGGCCATCGGGCTGAAACTTTGCACAAACTCTTCAATCTATCTAACGGTCGGAATCGGAACAATAAATCACATTCCTGCCATTAGACCGATTGGGAAAAATAGTCGGAAATGCGACATTTTCAAGATTATTTATTGATTCTTTATAAATTAATTTTACTTTTTAACATAGTTAACCTCCCCTCAAGATCTTATTCGGACCATTGTATCCTAAGGGAAATAGGAATGGAAGAAAATGGGTCATTGACAATAACTCTGGTGTTTATTAATATAATTAATTCATTCTTGGACAATATATGAAAAACCGAAAATCGCACCAGTATATTCTATAGCTGCCATACATATAAAAAGGTTTGAAGGCAACTAGTCTGCAAGAGTATTCTAAGCTTCGGGCCCCGAAGCTAGCCTTCCTTTCTTGTTTGTTTATTTTTTAGCCTTTACCACTAATGCCATTTATGTGATTGCTTAGCAGTCAGTCATTTAGTATTTATATATCTTCATATAAACTGTTTCTGAGAACTAATACAAGCGCTGGAAATGTTCAGTTACATATTTTTAGCTATTTTTTTTTTTTGTATTTTGTTCAAAAAGCTCGCCGAGTTTCCCGACTGTTAAATACCATGTACCAATTTTCTTATAAGCAAAATAAATCAAATATGAAAAAAATGCGAAGAGAACACTACCGAACCAGGGACTTTCGTGTTATGAACCAGACGTTCTAACTATTGCACCACTGGAAATATTTCGAAGCAAATAGCTAATTTAGAAGAAATATATTGAATATATTCATATGTATTTGAAGGTAGTGCGTTCTTAGCGGCACTCTCTAGAATATTCAACTTGAACAACTTTATTTTACAGTGTTTACAGTACAGTAACAAAATATATAGAATTAATTTAAAACAAGGTCTAAAAATAAAAACTATCAAAAAACAAGTAAGAACGTTACAGTCGAGTTTCCCGACTGTTACAGACCCTGTACAAATTTGGTTATAAGCAAAAAAAATATAAAAAAATTAAAAAAATAAATATATATTCACACCGAGTCCGGTCTGGGATTCGAACCCAAGATCTTTGCGTTTTAAGTCGAACGTCATAACCATTCGACAAACCCAAACTTTTTGTAACGGCAGCTAATACAGTATAAATATATTGAAGACGCACATTCATACATACATACATACATACACATTCGTATGTATGTATATGAAGGTAGTGGCAGCGCAGCTGCTGCGGCACTTCCGAGAAAAATCAACCACCGAACAAAGCGCAAATAAACAGATTTTTTGTGTTTTGCGGCTGTAAGCTTTAGGTATTTATTGTGCGCTTTCTAATTAACCAATCTTGATGAAGTTTTCAGGATCGGTAGAAATCTATGCTCCAATTACATGTGTATTTTTTAAAAAATTTTAGCTTGAAAATTGTGCAGTGCAAAAATTCAAATACAAATTGCGGGGGCGGTGGGCGTGGCGCCGACTTAAAAAAATAAACTCTAATTGCATCAGTATTAGGAGAATCTACACTGGTAATACGGTTCCTCTAGCTCTTACAGTTGCTGAGATCCGTGTGTTCATCCGGACGGACGGACGGACAGACGGACAGACGGACATGGCTATATCGATTCAGCTCGTGATGCTGATCAAGAATATATGTACTTTGTGGGGTCTGCCACGCCTCCTTCTGCCTGTTACATACATTTGCACAAACTTAATATACCCTTTACCCTTTGGGTACAGGGTCTAAAAAGGACCAAACTAGTTTTACTGGGAGTCACGGGAATTCGAACACCCAACCGCAAGCGACTTTCCATTTATTTGACCAATTAAAAATATCGCTTATTGTGCCCTTTTTAATTAACAAAACTTGATAAATTTTTCACGATCGGTTCAAAATTATGGTCCAATTGCGTGTGGAAAAGCAGAATACTTTCTTAAAAATTGTGCAGTACAATACAGTGCAAAAATTAAAAAAAAAATTGTATCAGGTATCAGTATTTGGTGAATTTCCACTGTTAATATGGTTCCTTTAGGACTTACAGTTTCTGAGATCCGTTTGTTCATCCGGACGTACATACGGACATGGCTATATCGACTGATCTCGTCATGCTGTTCAAGACTATATATACTTTGTGGGGACTGCCACGCCTCCTTCTGCCTGTTACATACATTTGCACAAATTTTATATAACCTTTACCGTTTGGTTAAAGGGACTAAGAATTAACATGGGTACAAAAAACAGCTTTCTGTAAAGGAAAAATTTATTCTTTATTTATGCTTACGGCGACTCGAGCCTGTCTATTTGTAAAACATCGAACAAATTCGGCAGAAGCTGAAAAGTAATATCTTATTTTTACACAACAAGTCAGGCTATGGTAGAAACCATAATGGCGTAATCATCGAGTGCTTTCTGCTGCTGACAGAAGAGCTATTTTGAATGCAGCTTCTAGCTCGCACGCTCAGCGGACAATATAAAAAAAAAGATGGAGTTACAGCGAGCTTGATTATCGGATAAAAAATAAATGTAATATGGATGGCCCGGATGGATTTCTTCATTATTTTCATGATCCACGGTGTTAAAATCAAATCCGTACTCCACCGATCTCAAAATCATCGAAAAAGTAGTGGGGATGGCTCTCTCGTAAGGTTTACGGGTGGGAAAACCATATGAGAATACAACTGAGCTTATCGAAGGCATCAAACGCTCCTGCTCCGATATTTCTCTGAATTACCTCAAGACTTTGTAGAAATCTATTCCCAATCGAATATTTGAGATTATCGCTAACAGAGGAAGTTCAACTCATTATTAAATACCGCTGTAAATTATTAAATTGGAATGCAAACAAGAATAGAAGGCTACCTTCGGTACCCGAAGCTTACAATACCCTTGCAGACCAGTTGCAGTAAAACTGTTGGTCGTTTGTATGGCAGCTATAGGATATAGTGATCCGATATCGGTTTTTAATTTTCTAAAACGGCTTTAATGTCTATGAAAATTGTATTTCTCAAGAATGAATTAATTGTATTGAAAAACACCAGAATTATGCTCAATGACCCATATGACCCATCGTTCATATGGCAGCTATAAGGTATAGTGGTCCGATTTTAATGAAATTTTCAGGAAACGTTAAAATAGTCATTAAAAACAGATTTCTTAATAAGGAATCAGTTATCTTAAAAAATGGAGAGTTTATGGCCCTTTTTCACAATTGTTCCTATGGCAGCTATGTGACGTAGTGTCCAAATCCAGCCGACAAGCAGACAGAGACGGACATGGACATCGGACATCGACTCGGCTGGTGATGCTGATCAAGAATATATATACTTTATATGGTCGGAAATGTCTCCTTCTGGTCAAAATTATAATACCCTCTGCAAGGGTATAATAATGTTTAATAAATGTAAATGACCCATAAGTTAAAAATAAGGTTACATTTTTATACCCTTGCAGAGGGTATTATAATTTTGACCAGAAGTTTGTAACGCAGTGAAGGAGACATTTCCGACCCTATAAAGTATATATATTCTTGATCAGCATCACCAGCCGAGTCGATCTAGCCATGTCCGTCTGTCTGTCTGTCCGTCTGTCTGTCTGTCCGTCTGTCTGTCTGTCTGTCTGTCTGTCTGTCCGTCTGTCTGTTGCTGTGTAAACTAGTCTCTCAGTTTTAAAGCTATCGGGCTGAAACTTTGCACCGACCCTTTAATTTGTTGCAGGTAGTATATAAGTCGGAACGGCCTGAATCGGAACAGTACATCACATAGCTGCCATAGGAACGATTGGGAAAAAGTGCTATAAACTCGCCATTTTTTAAGATATTTTACCTTTTTCTTGAGAAACCCATACTAATGACTATTTTGACATATCCTGAAAGTTTCATCAAAATCAAACCAATATATCCTATAGCTGCCATAGGAACGATGTGAGAAAATGGGTCATTGAGCATAACTCTGGTGTTTTTCAAGACAATTAATTCATTCTTGAGAAATACAGTTTTCATAGGCATTAATGCCGTTTTAGAAAATTAAAAACCGATATCGGATCACTATATCCTATAGCTGCCATACAAACGATCGAACGGTTTGAAGGCAACTGTTCTGCAAGGGTATTTTAAGCTTCGGGTACCGAAGCTAGCCTTCCTTTCTTGTTGTTTGTGAATTTTCAGTATTTTTAATTTTTAGACCCTGTACCCAAATGGAAAAGGGTATATATTCAGTTTGTGCAAATGTATGTAACAAGCAGAACGAGGCGTGGCGGACCCCACAAAGTATATATATTCTTGATCAGCATGACGAGCTGAGTCAATATAGCCATGTCCGTCTGTCCGTCCGTCCGTCCGTCCGTCTGGATGAACACACGACTGTATGAGCTAACGCAGCTAAAGTTTATTTTTGTTTGTCGGTGCCACTCCCAATGCCCCTGCAAATTTTTCAAGCTAGAGACATCGGACATTTGTATTTAATGTATGCTTTATGCTCTATAAGAGAAAAAAATGTGAGGACTTTATCTTTATTTGATTGGCTGGCATTGAATAAAATCCTATAACTTTCAGGGATGTGCTAACTAAATAACCAGCAGGGTATATGTAAACGTACACTGTTTTTGTTAAATATATGAAAATCAGAAGAAATGCTAATAAATAAATTAATAAATTGACTGTCAAGCAATTCCTCCGCAGGCAGAATTTCTCTTGCCAGCGATGCTTCTGGCCAACAAAAAACAAGGAATGAAAGAAAAAACACAATAACGGCCAAAACCCCTCTCCGATTAAACTTGTCCCTATACAAAGCCGACGCATATTAATTTCAGCACACTTAACCCCCAAGCATGCCATTTCTTTCCTTTTCGGTCCGCACCACGTCTACTTCCTCTTTCCGTATGAAATCCTTAGCTACAGCGAAAGCATACAAATTGCCATTAATTGCGTTTAATTTTAGACTTTTCCAAGCAAATCCAGAAACGCGATTAAAATGCTGACGGATGTTGCGGAGGGCACCGGGACTCAGGCGGCCTTCGGGTTGTATATTGGCGCCAGCGAAAAAAAATGTCAAGGACTCGGCAGGACATTATGGAGGGACCCACGTCAAAAAAAAAAACAGGACCAACCTGCATTTGCATATTGCACATACCGCTTCAATTTCACACCGCGTTTGCATTTTCATCTATTCCGCTGCATTATGCAAGTCCTCTTTCTCACCGTATGGGTTCCAAAATTTAATGAGCAGAACTTCTTGTATCTTTTGCGTTACCTTAAAAGAAATAATCCGACCGAAGGGAAGGGGCGAAATCAAAAAACTACATTACATAGCTGCCACTCCATTTTTTTTTTTGATAATTGATTGATTTTTTAAAAATTACTTTTTAACGTCTATTCTTTCTTATCCTTTTAAAGTCCCATAAAAATCCGACCAATGTAACCTTTAGCTGCAATTTTTCCATGTCTCTGGCAGTTTTGAGGATAATTGATTCTTGGAAAAATAGATTTTGTATAGACATTAAAGCTAAAAAAATCGCACCACGGTATTGTAAGGCTATTCTAAGTTTCGGACCCCGAAGCTATCCTTCCCTCTTGTGCAGATATATGCAACAGGCAGAAGGAGGCGGGGCAGACCCCACAAAGCATTATGAGCTGAGTCGATATAGCCATGTCCGTCTGTCCGGATGCACAAACGGATCTCAGAGACTGAAAGAGCTAGAGTAACCATTGAAAATTCTTCTAACACTGACGCAGATCCAGTAAAGAGTATATTCAGTTTGTGCAAATGTATGTAACAGGCAGAAGGAGGCGTGGTAGACCACACAAAGTGTATATATTCTTGAACAGCATGACGAGCTGAGTCGATATAGCCATGTCCGTTTGTCCGTCCGTCCGTCCATTCGTATGTATGAACGAATGGATCTCAGCAACTGTACAAGATAGAAGAACCATATACCCAGTGCAGATTCTCCTAATACTGACGCAGCTGAAATTTATTTTTGTTTGTCGGTGCCACGCCCACCGCCCCCGCAATTTGTGCTTTTAATTTTTTAATGCAGGTCTGTTGCAGGTAGTGTATAAGTCGGAACGGCCGGAATCAGAACACTACATCACATTGCTGCCATAGGATCGATTGGGAAAAAGTTCCAAAATTTCGTCATTTTTAAAGATAATTTATTTATTTCTTGGAAAACTCTATTTAATAGCAATTTAACATATCCTGAAAGTTTCATTAAAATCGGACTACTATATCCTATAGCTGCCATAGAAACGATGGGGAAAGAGAGAGCATAACTCTGGTGTTTTTCAAGACAATTAATTTATTCTTGAGAAGAACAGTTTTCATAGACAGTAAGCCTTTTTAGAAATTTAAAAACCCAAAAATCGGATAACTATATCCTATAGCTGCCATACAAACGATTGAACGGTTTGAAAGCAACTAGCCTGCAAGCGTATTCTAAGCTTCGGCTACCGAAGCTAGCCTTCCTTTCTTGTTTGTTTTGTTTTTCGTATTGATTTATTTTGCTTATAACCAAATTGGTACAGGGTCTTTAACAGTCGGGAAGCTCGACTGTAACGTTCTTACTTGTTATATTTTTAGTTAAGGATTTTTGTAAAATTATTTATATATTATTTGTTACGAAACACGAAATGGTTTGTTCAATTGACTTTTGTAGAGAAACACTACGCAATTAGCTACATGATTCCAAATGTATATGGTGCTGCAACAGTTAAGATGTCTGGGCTCATAACACAGACTCGTTCATATAAAAAAAAAATACGTTTTTGGTTTATTTAGCTTATAACAAGATTGGTACTGGGTGTTAACAGTCGGGAAACTCGACTGTATTGTAACCTTTTGACAAAGCTGTGATAATCCGATCGGAATTTGTGATGACCTATTCATACAAAGATAAATAAAGTTTGTTTTGGAAGGTGGAAGGAGGTAACTTCGACTCCATTTATATTCTTGTCCATATGCCCGTCTACCTGATTGTTTCTTGATTCCTACGTAATCTGGCTTCGTGGAATTTAAGCTATCGGACTGTAACTCTGTTGTAGGTAATGTATACATATATCGAAGAATTCGGAATCGAAAAGGGTATCTTATAGCATAGGAACCATTGAGAAATATTGTTACAAATTCGATCAATTTAAAGATAATTGTGACTCGTCAAAATTACCTTTTACTGCCTGTTTTGACCGATCATAAAACCGCTATATCTTGTAGTTGCATTAAGAACATTGGGAAATAGTAAGCCATTGAGTGGGGTTTTATGTTCTTAAAGGAATAAAACATACTTTTTATTATGATTAAAACTGATTTTGAAATTGACCCTCCCTATAGGATAATAGCTGTCAAGGTATTCATAAGGTATTTATATTTCTAACCCAAATATTGAAAGGCCCCACGAAAGTTCCATTAATTAAGAAGTTTTTTTTGGGAATCGTTCTCTCCTAATAATAATTGTAGCTTTATCTGTGTCGTTGGTCTATACCAGGGTTCGTTACAAAATAAAAGAGAGCTAACTTAGTTTGGCCACTTTAAATTGGCTTGGGCGAATATCAAATGAAATCAAATGGCGCATTATCTGAAACCCAAATTCAGCTAAAATAATGGCCCTGGTTACAGTGCGGGTCGAGTACGATGCAAAATGAGCAAACAAAAATAAAAACAAGTAAGAACGTTACAGTCGAGTTTACCGACTGTTACAGACCCTGTACAAATTTGGTTATAGGCAAAATAAATCAAAACCAAAAAAATATATATTCACACCGAGTCCGGTCTGGGATTCGAACCCAAGATCTTCGCGTTTTAAGTCGAACGTCGTAGCCATTCGACAAACCCAAACTTTTTGAACCGGCAGCTAATACAGTATAAATATATTGAAGGCACACATTCATACAAATGTATATGGAGGTAGTGGCAGCGCAGCTGCAGCGGCACTTCCGAGAAAAATCAACCACCGAACGCAAGCGATTTACCGTTTGTTTGCGCAAATAAACAGATTTTTTGTGCTTTGCGACTGTAAACTTTAGTTATTTATTGTGCGCTTTCTAATTAACCAATCTTGATGAAATTTTCGGGATCGGTAGAAATCTATGCACCAATTGCATGTGTATTCTAAAAAAAATTTTTGCTTGAAAATTGTGCAGTGCAGGGCAGTGCAAAAATTCAAATACAAATTGCGGGGGCGGAGAAAACGTGAAAAAAAAACTTCATCTGCGTAATAATTACGAGAATCTGCACTGTTAATTAGGTTCTTCTAGCTCTTACAGTTTCTGAGATCCGTTCGTTTACCCAGACGGACAGACGGACAGACGTACAGACGTACGCCTCCATCTGCCTGTTACATACATTTGCACAAACTTATTATACCCTTTACCCTTTGGATACAGGGTCTAACAAGAAGAGAAGGCCAGCTTCGGGTTACGAAGCTTGAACAGACCCGGATAGACGATATGCCTTTAAGCCCTTCAATAGTTTATATATACTTTATGGAGTCGTAGAGTCACAGCGTTGCAAACGGCTGGTCAAAATTATAATACCCTTTGCAAGGGTATTACAAGAATAACGCGGCAACAACAGTCAGTTTTACTAAAAACTATGAAATCAGCTAAAAGCCTAAAGTTTTAATGAGCCTCTAACAACTGCAAAGGAAAAAAGGGCAGCAGTGCACATATACACATTAAAGGACACTCGGACTGCAAAAAAAGCGACCGAAGTGGCTGAATTAAAAAACGAGTATGTACTCGAAAACAAAGTCCAAACAATAAACCAAATAGCTTAAGGAACAAAAGAAAAGCACATGCATTAAAAAAAAAGCGCGAGTTCTTCTTGGTGTTCTTTTGCTGTTTTTATCTTGAGTCTAAAAAAAACATAAAAAATCAAACATTAGCTACGGAAAATGGGGTTAGCTTAAGGTTTTCAATCGCCATATCAGATATGATATGTTGTTGTTCTTTCCAACAATAAAATAAATATACATTTAATTTTATCGATTGTAGGCGTAGTGCCAGATGCATCTAGAGATGCAAATTTACTTGTATTTAGGGTGGGAACTTTAAGTTTAACTAATTTGGGCAGGGACAAAAGGGCAAGAGAGCTGATAATTGTGGTGCGCCATTAAAAACTGGATTACGATAATTGCCAAATTTTCGAAATCCACAAAACCATTAAGAATAAGAACCAAGCTCAAGCCAAACAAAGATGGCCCAAAAGAAACAGCAAGCCGAAAATATTAATAAAATTGGAGCAAACAAAATGTGGTTCTGCTGCACAGCTCAGCACATGCTGCCAAAACTTGTTCGCAATGCCTTATCTTTACTTGTTAGCATTTCTATTAGAGTAAACTGTAATTACAGCCAAAATTTGATCTCACAAAATGGCAAAGTTAATGGGTTCCCTGGACCATCTGCCAGGGAACATAATTAAAGTCTTGAAAAAAGATTGTATGACTGACTTATGCTGTGCATAAGATAAATGTGCATGCTTGTGAATTGATAGGCCCTCAACTATATTTTAAAAGATATTTCGATGTATGTTTGTAAATTCGACAGAACACGCAAAGTTCTAAAGAAAATCCTTAAGCTTTAATTTTGCAAATGCGTTTTACAAAGAAACACAATAAAACCTATAATTAAGCTTCACTCATAAAATTACAGATATTAAATTGCAAATCGTTTTTTTTTTACACCATTAACAAAGCCATGCGATCCCTTTCTTTTACCTCAACTGTTTCCTGGTCATTGCCATCAAATAAAGCAATTTTCCGGATTGCAACTGAGTTGATGATTGCACTCCACATGATTATACAGAAAAACATTTATGTAAATGTATATGATGGAATGTATTTACTTCTAAGCGGACTACTTAACAAATGGATTTTTACTATGCACACGCAGGCATGAGTGTTCGTTATTCGTTATAAGTATGAACCAAAAAACAATGATTATGCCTAGAAACTGAAAAAATTTAATTATATGTATTTAGTACAGTTGGGTGGGTGTGTCGGGATAAATATTAAATATTTAATACACAACGCTCCATGAACGGCATATAATAAAGCTGCATTTGCCCCTCGTTTTTTTTGTACCTTCTGTCCTTGTCTTTTCTGTCATTGAAAATAAGTATAATTTATGTATTAGCGTGGGTTTGTGGTTGAGTGTGAGTGTTTGCCAACCGCATATTAAAACATGCAAAAATATGCAAATTGCCGCAGTCAACGCGAAGAACTTTTATTACGGCTGCTTCTCGTCACTCTAAAGAGCGTTTCCTTTTCGTTTCCGCTCTTTCATCTGCTTATGCATTCTAGCTGGCTCTAAAAATCAATTAAATTACTTAAAGAGTTTATCGAACTTTTTGCACAGTAAGATACAGATACACCGTTGAAATCATTCAAAGGAATACCTAGCCACAAATAGTTGGCAAGAAAAGCAGAGAGGAAGTAAGAAAGAGAAAGCTGGTCATGTACATAATTTTTTCATGATAGGTAGTCATTAAAAATGAGTTAAGCAGGGCCAATTGCTGCAATGCGGAAAAGTTTCAAGAGCTTCAGTCTAAGTCCGAGTCCTGCTCAGTTGGAAATGGGTCGTCAAGTATCTGGTGTTATAATGAGCAAACAATAAAGCAAACGTCGTAGCATGAAACAATGAACGAATAAAAGTCAGTGAGAAAAATACCGAGAGCAAAAGAGCGAGATAAAGACATAAAAAACTACACAAAGACCAATTAGATGCAATGAGGACAGCAAAGGGCAAAGGTGGCAGCAGCAACTTTTCGTGCCCTGCCGATGTTACGATTGGCGAAGGGACGTGGCGGGTTAACTGCTTGGGAGCACGTCCTTTTGTGACCCTGTTAATGATATCCAAAGAAAGTAGAGTCTGTCAAATAAAAAACAATCTGCAAAATAAAACAATTACTTTTGGCCGCTATGTTAATTGCATTCTCATTATTAATTACTTGCATTTCAACACGGCATCTTCAAAAATACAGGGTTTTTTTACGGTCACCTTAAAAATTAGAATTCATTTTTACACCCTTGCAGAGGGTATTATAATTTTGACCAAATTTTGCTACGTAGTGAAGGAGACATCTCCGACTCCATAAAGTACTTATATTCTTGATCAGCATCACCAGCCAAGTCGATTTAGCCAAGTCCGTCTGTCTGTCTGTCCGTCTGTCCGTTTCTGCGCTAACTAGTCTCTCAGTTTTAAAGCTATCGGGCTTAAACTTTTACACCAACGCATTCTATCTGTTGCAGGTAGATTACAAGTCGGAACGTGCGGAATCATAATACTACATCACATAGCTGCCATAGGAACGATTGGGAGAAAAGATCGTAAATTCTGAATTTGTATACCCTGGCAGTGGGTATTATAATCCCTTCTTTTACTCCAAGACATGGAGTCTTGTTAATCTTGTTATCTTGTTATAAGCAAAATAAGTTAAGAACGAAATAAAATCTGCAAAAAGAACTTACCAGTCTGGGGGGCTCGAACCAGGGACCTTCTTGTTCACCTTCACCACCATATACATTTCGAATAACGTATTTAATACAGTATACATCTGTATATTAAAAGCGCACATTCAAATGTATATGAAGGTAGTGCGTTCTTAGCGGCCGTTCTCTAGAAAAGTAAAGTTAAACAACCCCATTTTGCAGTGTTTCGTAACAAATAATATATAAATCATTTTACAAAATTACTTCATAATTAGCATAGCTAAAAAAAAATTTAAAAAAAATATATATATATAACAAAGTTGTGAAAGGTGTCGCGGGGATTCGGACTTACCATTTATTTGAGCAAATAAACTGATAGCTTGTTGTTTAGGGCCTATAAACTTTGCATTTTTTTTTGTGATCTTACAGTTTCTCAGATCCGTTTGTTCATCCAGACGGTCGGACAGGCGGATATGGCTATAGCGACTCCGCTTATGCTGATCAATAATTAACAACAAGCTATCTTTTTGTTGGCTTAAAAAATTTGTAAATTGCTTGCGGTCGGGGGTTGATTTTTCTAGGAAGTGCCGCTGAGAACGCACTGCCTTCATAAATATATGTATGAATGTTCGTCATCAATATATTAATACTGTATTAGCTACTTGTTTCGAAATGAATATGGTGGTACAATGGTTAGGACGCCTGGCTGAAAAAACGGAGGTATCTCGACTCGGTATTTTATATTTTATTATATATTTTTGTTTTCGTTCTGGATTTATTTAGTTTATAACAAAATTGGTACAGGGTATTTAACAGTCGGGAAACTAGAATGTAAAGTTTTTACTTGTTTATTAATAAAAAGTGAACTTGAATTTGAGTTGAACTTGACTTGAGTACTTGTTTAAAACCATATCGGTATATGCACCTCAAAAAAGGTTTATATAAATAAAAACAAAAAAAACCAAAACAATCTATATTAAGCTTTGCTTATGACAGCAGTACAAGTCTTTCTGATTTTATTTCTTTAACGAGCAATTGTTGAATGCATTTTGTCCAGCTTTGCTGAGTTGTTTTCGGCATGAATGCTGAGATTTCGATGCCGACAGCAAAGCCATTTCCGGCCAGACAATAAACGGGCTCTTGGCACTTCCGTCTTTGGTTGCTTTCCACGTATTTTGTTTTGCCAATTATTTCTGGCGCTTAAAAAGGACAAAGCCGAGGCCTGGGACAAGCGCGAGCCAATTCATTGCACAAACAAAACCAGAGGAAGAAAAAAATAAAATGTATATAATGAAAATAAGAAAATTGGATATATCTTCTGCACGAGAATGTGCCCGCAGGCTCTGTTAATACCATCCCATCCCAAATAGCATGTCAAAGGTAATTCTCTCTGGTTGTTGTCGTTTAGCTTAATGGAATTTTCAGCTTACATTTAATCAACCAGGGGGCGTCCGTGTATTGATTTTTGTCTAACAAGCAGCACTTGATAAGTACTCCCGATTTGTTTTCGATTTTATAAACACTATATCCAAATTACATGACATTTAAATGCATAATAAGTAACCTTAAACAAAATTGTGAAGAAAATTATATAGAAAATGTAATGTGGTTGCACGTAACAGAGTGAGATACATTACGCATATCGGCTTAATTTTTTAATTGTGTATAGGAATCTAAAAGTAACACTTTATGCAAGATAGCAAAAAAAAGGATAAAAGGTATATTTATACCAGACACTTTTCGAGACACTTATATAATTTAAAATTAACCATTTTTTTTATTAAGATTCATAAATTTGCAACATCTATCAAATTTTTTTTTTTTTTGAACTTTGCAGACAATGAGCTATATTCTGGAACCGTGGCGGATTTCAGCGGCAGCGATCCGATTATTTACCGAGAGCCCCTGCAGACGGAGCAGTATGATAGCCTGAGTCTCAACGGTGAGTTGCTGGCGCGTTTGTAGCCACTTATGGTAATTGAAAATGTCGAGGACCATGTTAGGATGGGAGTCCTGCTCCCGTTGGCCCCTTTACCTTACTTCTCCCCACACCTTTTTCTGGGGTCGACATCTGGACTGCCTGCACTTATTGACAGTGTCTTGTCGAATGTCAGCAAGCGATTACGTGCGACTGCCTTTTGCATATTTCAAGGGCCCTGCCATCCCGCGTTGCCATGTAAAAGCTCCCATTAACTGAATCTGAGTTCGAATAGCCGTGACCCGTTTGACTGTCATTTACCACCGAAGTTGTGCGCCCATATCAACCCTTGATTCCCGATCAGTTTATAGTTCATATTGAATGACCGACAGGGAACTTCATCGAGAGCTCTGGACTTTGCGGCATGGTCGAATGCTTGGGAAAAATATTAAATAATAGTTTTAACTTTTTTAAGCTTTTACTTGCGAATGCGTTTACGAAACTTTTTTACAGTCTGTCAGTTACAGTCTGAAGATATCTCCCCCAAGGGAGCAAACTTCAAACTGATCACAATTATAAAAACCTTTTGCAAGAATTTAAACATAGTCGTTCTTTAGTATATTTCAAGAGCAAGTATTTAAAATCTCTTCATTACAGTGCAATTGTTTTTTATACTTTACATTAGGTAACTTACCAACCTTTATTTGATTCAAGTCGCAACTAAATACCCATTCACATGTTCATCCATCATGTTAGTATTGCCGACTGGAGTCATATGGAACCCAAATGCATACATCGTACAAACGGATTAATTTACAATAGCAGAAAATGGTTTACCATTTTGAAAACTATAAATGCATTCGATGGCTTACATTTTTTACATTTTAAATTTTGCAGCACCGAACTTTGTCAACTCATTTACGCAAGGAGATTTTGTCTATTTCTTTTTTCGTGAGACCGCAGTTGAGTTCATAAACTGTGGCAAGGTGAGTTCTTCCAACTAATTGGAGAATGTTTGGCCAAGGTCAGACAAAACATCTGCTGATGTTTGGTATTTGTCATTGCTTTTGAGTTCCTCAAATTTTCGCATTTATTATCCTACCGTTCGTTGAAAATTGCCCCAGGCTGAACAGCATTAATATAATATATATCTTTGTGCTTTTCAGGCGATTTATTCGCGGGTTGCTCGCGTCTGCAAATGGGATAAGGGAGGCCCGCATCGATTCCGCAATCGGTGGACGTCTTTCCTGAAATCCCGTCTCAACTGCTCCATTCCGGGCGATTATCCCTTTTACTTTAATGAAATCCGTAAGTTAAATTTCTAGTTTAAATCATTGTATGATTTTTTATGTGGAGCTTTTCCACTTTGTCAATAATTTAATTAATAATTTAATTAAGGTTAAAACGGCAATTTTTTTAAAATTTAAAAATTAAAAAAAAATCTTTATGAGTTGCTAACAGTTTCGGTTGCATTCAAACTTTTAAATAAATAAAACTTATTCCAAACTCAAACTCGTTGTTTGGTAGCCTGTAATAATAGAAGAATAGTTAAATTAAAGAATCTTGTTCATTGTAATTTTGTATACATTAATTATACATAAAAAATATCACATCTAGAATCGACCAGCAATCTGGTAGATGGGCAGTATGGCTCGATGAACTCGAAGCTGATCTATGGAGTTTTTAACACGCCGATTAATTCCATTCCTGGCTCGGCGGTTTGTGCCTTTGCCCTGCAGGTTAGTAAGCAGCCCCGGAGTTTCTTATCGATTGTTTATACCCTTGCAGAGGTTATTATAATTTTTACCAGAAGTTTGTAACGCAGTGAAGGAGACATTTCCGACCCTGTAAAGTATACATATTCTTCATCAGCAGCACCAGCCAAGTCGATCCAGCCATGTCCATTTGACCGTCTGTCCGTCTGTCTGTCTGTCCGTCTGTTGGTTGCTATGTAAACTAAACTTTCAGTTTTAAAGCTATCAGGCTAAAACTTTGACCGACCCTTCAATCTGTTGCAGGTAGTATATAAGTCGGAACGGTAGGAATCGGAACACAACATCACATAGCTGCCATTGAAACGATTGGGAAAAAGTGCATTAAAGTCGCCATTTTTAAAGATATTTCATTTATTTCTTTGGAAACTTGTATAAATGACTATTTTACCATATCCTGAAAGTTTCATAAAAATCGGAACACTATATCCTATAGCTGCCATATGAACGATGGGAGAAAATGGGTCATTGAGCATAATTCTGGAGTTTTCAAGACAATGAATTTATTCTTGAGAAATACAGCTTTCATAGACATTAAAGCCACTATAGAAAATTAAAAACCAAAAATCGGATCACTTTATCCAATAGCTGTCATACAAACGATCAAACAGTTTTAAGGCAACAGGTCTGCAAGGGTATTCTAAGCTTCGGGCACCGAAGGTAGCCTACCTTTCTTGTTTTAAATATAATCCTGACTAACGCAGGACATAGCGGACACGTTCGAGGGTCAGTTCAAGGAGCAGAGCGGCATTAGCTCCAACTGGCTGCCAGTGAACAATGCCAAGGTAAGTTTTTCATGTCTTCGACATTAGCATTAATACGAATTCTTAATTTCATTCGACCGCACTTCAGCGCAGCTGTGGTTTTTGAAATTTATGACTTATGGCCGGGTCGCATTACAAATGTTCAAAGGAAATGTTTTTTTTTTGTTTGGCAAAAAATATACGGTTGTATCACGAATGCTTTTGCCACTTTCCAGGAGATGACTGCGTATGTCGCCATCGATTTGGTTTTTGCATTTCGCTGTTTTTTTCAGCTACGAAGTAAAACAATTTCAAAAAACTTTTTACTAAAAATCCCTAAGAAATGTATTTGAAAATAGTAGAGAATATCAATGAGTAAGATCGATCCATTTTATTCGCATTTTTTGCTCAGCCATCTCTTGGCGTTTTATATAATATAATAAAATAACCCTGTTCGCTACGCTTTACTATATTTAATGCTACTCATCTAACTGCACTTCTTTTTTTAGGTTCCCGACCCCCGCCCTGGTTCCTGTCACAACGATTCGAGAACTCTTCCGGATCCCACTTTGAATTTCATCAAAACACATTCGTTAATGGACGAGAATGTGCCGGCATTTTTCGGTCAACCGATTTTGGTCCGGACGAGCACAATGTGAGTAACTATATGGCATCATATGCACATCGCCTTTATTTTGTTACTTCGTTCCTCGCTTCGTTTCCGATTGGAGAGATATTTCCTCACTATTAGCAGTCGGCAAAATAAATGACCAGTCCGTCAGCTGGTCAACTTTTGCTAACTAAGTGGTTGGCAGTGGTTTTAAACCGAAACGATTCTGTCTTTTTCAAACATTTTAAAAACTACAATATGCGTTGAGTTATTCCATATTATATCAACAAGCCAACACTCATGTTTTGTGATGGTACAATAAGTGAATTATTTTTCATTTTCTAAATTGGCTTAAATGTATATGAAGTATATTGTTGTTATTGTTGTATATTGTTTTAATAATAATTTTTTTTTCTTATTGGACTCAAAGTCAATTGACTTCTCATGACGAGTTTGAATCGCGTTTTGTAAATTAAAATTATTTACTTGATATTACAGATAAGCATTTGATTCACTTCGATTTTTAAATATTTGCTTAAATCGCATCATTGATAAATGTTGAGAGAAATACATTTTCTTCGATTAGTTTTGAATTAAAAATCACTATCAGCATTAGAAAATTAAATTTATTCACCTGAATGTTGTGGTTTTATCGGCGCCATTGGAATATTGCCCTGACTCCATGATTCTACTAAATAAAAATTAATCCTAGTGGATATTCGCCATCGTATAAGTTCATCGGATCAATGTTGCAGCATCTGTTCCAGTTTACGGAAATGGGCTGAAGGTGTCAATCAGCACAAATAACCGTAAACCAAACCAAGTTGAACAGTAAAGCGAAGCCGTTGGAACATAGGGGCGGTGCCACAAATTATTGCCGGCGATTTCGCCTGAACCTGACGGAGGGAGAATTTAAAATTCAATTCGTTAACTTTTCCATGTAATTGACCCACAATTACGGTGAACGATGCCGTGATGTGTGCTTGCGGGTTGATAAACCTTTAAGAGGGCTAAGTCATAAGCCACAGAGCACCACTCTCGATGAAGGGCCAGTGGAGCAGGTGGCACTCGTTTTGGTCATGGCGGTGGCAGTGGTGGTGCTGGCGCAGCTACTTCTCCGTGCAGCGATAGTTTGAACCAAACGAACCGAGCCAGCCAGAAGGAAATGCATGGATGCGCCGAGGAGGCAACCCGTAACGAAAATATGTATACACAACTGAATAAATTTAAATGAAATATAGAACACGTAGCAACAACGCAGACTACCGACCAGCTCCTTCCTATCATCCGCATCCCTCTCTACATGAGCACATGGATGAGGAAGTGAGTGAGTGCGGAAATGCATCTGACTCATTGTATATTGGAGCTGGTAGAACGACGAATTTTCAGGCCGAGGATGAGGACTTATATTATAATTTAATCAAGAGCCCAGGACACTTAATTGATAGTCGTAAAATAGCGCAAAAAGTTACTTCTGCATTTTACCAAAAAGTAAAAGGTAAATAAAGTTTGTGCAAATGTAAGTAACAGGCAGAAGGAGAAGTGGCAGGGAGGTGTGAAGCCGTTTAATGAGGGATGGATCGAACTGAAATGACAAAATCAAATATTCTACGGATTTTATTTATTGCATTCGGTCGAAACATTAATTATTACAATTTCGTTGCGGGAAAACGCTTGGCCTGGCCACATCCGCTCCTAAAATTAGAGAGCGTGGCGTGGGCAAAATAAATCTCAGAAAGAAGGAGATGGCTTTTTGCCATGATTGCCATGATTTGCATACTGGGCTGGGACTGCTGTAGCAAAGTTTGCCGCAAGTTGATAGCTATACTAGATGGTGTAGCATTTCGGCAAAAGTTGAATGCTCCTGCGAGTTGGCAGCTCGTGTTCCGTTACAAATTGTTTCCTGTCGCAGACTGGAAGTCCCACACTCAACTGATTTCTGCAAGCTGGCTGGACCGTATCCTGGTCCACTTGCATATTAAACTTAAAGGTAACGCTTTGTCCTTAACGTGTTCTTATCGGTGGGAAGCTGGGCTGAGAAGAGGTGTACAGATACTGCTACATCCATTTGTCGGCCATTGTTGCTGTCATCGTCGCCCTCTGAACTTATCGGATCGATACAAAAGTTTGCAACATTTTTACAAGTTTAAATTGCCGGGACTTTGGACTTTGATCCGGACCGGGACGTCATTTTATAAATATTTGTTTAGCATATTCCTTACTTTCATGTTAGTCTTTACTTTATTTTTTGTGCAGATGTGTAACAGACAGTAGGAGGCGTGGCAGACCCCACAAAATTAATAAATTCTTGATCACCATGAGGAGCTGAGTCGATATAGCCGAACAAACGGATCTCAGATACTGTGAGAGCTAGAGGAACCATATTAACAGTGCAAATTCACCTAATACTGACGCAGATAAAGATTATTTTTTTTGTCGGTGACACGCCCATCATCTTCTCAATTGGCATTTTTATGTTTGCACTGCACTGCACAATTTTCAATCAAGAGTCTTCTGCGTTTCCACACGCAATTGGAACAAAAATTTCTACCTATCCTGAAAATTTCATTAATTTATTTTTTTTGTTATATTATTTTTATATTATTTGTTACGAAATACTGCAAAATTGATTGGTTCATGTTGAGTTTTCTAGAGAGTGCCGCTGTGAACGTAATATCTTCATATTCATATGAATGTGCGGCTTTAATATGTGTTGAGTCAATAAGCTTTTTCATTGGCTATAATTTCCGCAACAATCACAATTAATTATATTAGTTTAATTTCAATTTATTTGGCCACGCAGGGCAATGTTTTTTAGTTTACAAATTTGGGTTTATCGGTCGAACGAAGGGCAAGCGGTCACGAATTGGCCGTGCAGTCGTATCGAGATAATTTTTATATATCAAAAGTAGCAAGCCAACCCGAATTGGCCGTGCGATCGTTGCATAGACGAAAACCGAATTATCAAGAAAAATGATAGAGCCTAGGCAAAGGACCGCGCAATGAGATGAAGGTAATAAGAAATAGAAAGAACAGAAATAGATGAAGGGAATTTAAGAGAGTCTTAAGACTCTTAAGAGTCTGACTCTTGCAGAGGGTATTATAATTTTGACAAGAAGTTTGTAACGCAGTGAAGGAGACGTCTCCGACCCTATAATATGTATATATAATTTTGATCAGCATCACCAGCCGAGTCGATCTAGCCATGTCCGTATGTCTGTCTGTCCGTCTGTCGGTGGCTATGTAAACTAGTCTCTCAGTTTTAAGGCTCTGAAACTTTGCACAGACCCTCCAATCTGTTGCAGATAGTATATAATTAAGTCGGAACAGCCGGAATCGGAACACAACATCACATAGCTGCCATAGGAACGATTGGGAAAGTACCATAAATTCGCAATTTTTAAGATAATTAATTTATTTCTTAGAAAACAATATTTAATGACTATTTTAACATATCCTGAAAGTATCATCAAAATCGGACCACTATATCCTATAGCTGCCATTGGAACGATGGGATAAAATGCGTCATTGACCTTAACTCTGGCGTTTTTCAAGGCAATTAAATCATTCTTGAGAAATACAGTTTTCATAGAGATTAAAGCCGTTTTAAAAAATTCAAAAGCAAAAATCGGATCACTATATCCTATAGCTGCCACACAAACGATCGAACGGTTTTAAGGCAACTGATCTGCAAGGGTATTCTAAGCTTCGGGTACCGAAGCTAGCCTTCCTTTTTTGTTTTGGTTGCTTTTTCTTTGTTTGTATAAATTTAAGTAATTTTAATTTAAACAGGTCTCGATCGCACAATTTTTTAGAAAGTAAGTTGGAATGGCCGTAACGGAACAGCATATCATTTAGCTCCCATAGGAACGGTTGGGACAAAGGCCGTAAATTCCACATTTTTAACGATAATTGATTGATTCTTTATAAATTACTTTTAAATAACTATGTGAGCCCATCCTGAAAAACTTATTAAAACCGGACCATTATATTCTATATACTTGGAATATGAACAACCAAAAATCGGACCACTACATATCATAGCTGTCATACAAACCATAGAAGGGTTTAAAGGCATGTTCTCTGCAAGGGTATTCTTAGCTTCGGGTCGCGAAGGAAGGCTTGTTTCCTTTCTTGTTTAGATTATAATCGTTTTAAAAAGATATCGAAATGACTTTTTTTAAAATCATACAACTTATTCTAGCAATAGTATGAAACCTAAACCCAAATCATCCTACTTCCTAATGAACAAAAATGTAATTTCGGAAACCTGGAAAATTCCATCCTCATCTTGGGTAAAATTAAAACTAAATTAATAAAAACAAGTAAGAACGTTACAGCCGAGTTTCCCGACTGTTACAGACCCTGTACAAATTTGGTTATAAGCAAAAAAAAAAAAAAATATATATATACAAATCGGGGACGCGTATCGAAAGGAAAGTNTATATATATATATATATATATTCACACCGAGTCCGGTCTGGGATTCGAACCCAAGATCTTAGCGTTTTAAGTCGAACGTCGTAACCATTCGACAAACCCAAACTTTTTGAACCGGCAACTAATACAGTATAAATATATTGAAGACACACATTCATACATATGTATATGAAGGTAGTGGCAGCGCAGCTGCAACGGCACTTCCGAGAAAAATCAACCACCGAACGCAAGCGATTTACCGTTTGTTTGTGCAAATAAACAGATAAATGTAAACTTGAGGTATTTATTGTGCGCTTTCTAATTAACTAATCTTGATGAAATTTTCAGGATCGGTAGAAATCTATGCTCCAATTGCATGTGTATTTAAAAAAAAATGTTAGAGTGAAAATTGTGCAGTGCAGGGCAGTGCAAAAATTGAAATACAAATTGCGGGGGCGGTGGGCGTGGCGCCGACTTATTAAAATAAACTCTAATTGCATCAGTATTTGGAGAATCTACACTGGTAATACGGTTCCTCTAGCTCTTACAGTTGCTGAGATCCGTGTGTTCATCCGGACGGACGGACGGACAGACGGGCAGACGGACATGGCTATATCGATTCAGCTCGTGATGCTGATCAAGAATATATATACTTTGTGGGGTCTGCCACGGCTCCTTCTGCCTGTTACATACATTTGCACAAACTTAATATACCCTTTACCCTTTGGGTACAGGGTCTAAAAATTTTTAGGCAATTGCATATTGTTGGCTATACAAGCTGAGCTCCAAAAACGAGCTCAGTTAATTAACAATAAAAAAATAGACCAATGGGGCATTGAGTGCTTTCACTGTTCAGATTTTAGTTCTCGGCATTTGCATTGCAACTTCCATTTCAGCTGGCAGACATTTGCATTTAAATCGAGGCAGAAGGCATGACACCAACAATGGAAATGGATGAGGCCACAAATGTTGCAACAACGGGGGCAGCGGGAAGACAGAGCAGGGCAGGGCGAAAGGAGTCAGCGTTTTTGCAGTGAACTCAGAGATACATTTTGTATTTTTTTTTCTTCTTCTCGTGTTGTTCGTCGTAATATGTATTTTTATATATTCATACAGAAACGGTTGGCAGTGTGTATCTGATGTTTCCACCCCTGTTGCAATGGCAGTAGTAGTTTATTCTAACTAGTACTTCACCATCCGTTTCTTTCCTACCCCTGAGAGTTCTAGCGTTCAATAAGTAGCTGACAAGGGTTTTCTCACCCAGTTGTTAATGCAAGGAAGAATTTGTTCTAAGTGCGTGTCGTGACAGTAACAAAAGTTTTTGAACTACTTGCATCGTCTATATTTAAAATTTTCTTAAATATTCCAAAATATATTTAATATCTTTCTTCGTAGATATCGCTTCACCCAAATCGCTGTGGATTCTCAAATCAAAACTCCGGGCGGCAAGACATACGATGTGATTTTTGTAGGCACAGGTAAGTCCACTTTTTCTTAATTTACAAATAGTCAATAATATCTATAAATTAAATTAATTTCAAAATAGATCATGGTAAGATCATCAAGTCGGTAAATGCAGAATCCGCAGATTCCGCTGAAAAAGTCACATCCGTGGTCATTGAAGAGATAGATGTGCTGGCCAAGAGTGAACCCATTCGCAATCTGGAGATAGTTAGAACCATGCAATATGGTGTGTAAAAGTAATTGGTTATTATATTATAGGCTTTTCATACTCTCTCGTTTGTTGCGCAGATCAACCGAAAGATGGAAGCTATGACGATGGCAAATTAATCATTGTGACGGATAGCCAGGTGGTGGCCATTCAATTGCATCGTTGTCACAACGATAAAATCACCAGCTGCAGGTGGGTGATAGACAACCACTCCGATCCTCCACTTTTAACCGCCATAGACAATGACATTTTTATTATCATGTAACAATTTTCGCGACTCTCTTATGTTAGCTTGTCTGACATTTGCCTGCCTCAATATGCAATGCATTCGTCGAGTTTTACAATGTGTACTTTACCAATTTTATATTTTACTTATCACACAGAGATCAAATCCAAAGCTTATGTAAATTCTAAATTCTAAACTTGTAATCAAAAATCGATAAAACAAAACTTGTGCATATGTTTTTGTAATAACCTCAAATGTATTTTATTCTTTAACAAATTTATATTATATTATTTCTTATTTGTATTAACGACTGTATTAACGACAGCTTTGAAGAAAAAGTTTTGATTACGTTTTTGGCTGTGCATATATATATTTATTCAACATTCTTTGTCTCCTTCGCAGTGAGTGCGTCGCATTGCAGGATCCGTACTGCGCCTGGGACAAAATTGCTGGCAAGTGTCGTTCCCACGGCGCTCCCAGATGGCTGGAGGAGAACTATTTTTACCAGAATGTGGCCACCGGCCAACATGCGGCCTGTCCGTCAGGTGAGTTCGAACTTAGCCCCCAAAAGGCACAAGGAACTTGAAATTATCGTTTCTTGATGCGCTCAGGTAAAATAAACTCGAAGGACGCCAATGCAGGGGAGCAGAAGGGTTATCGTAATGAAATGGACCTATTGGATTCGCGACGTCAGAGCAAGGATCAGGAAATCATCGACAATATTGATAAGAACTTTGAAGGTGATTTATTTAAAAGATTGCCCATGTGCATCTCGTTTTTAAATGTATTTTACATTTGTTCGATTCCCTCTTGGCACGAACTAGCTTGAACGCTACAAATGTTTTCCTTGCCTTACCATGCATCTTAAATTTTTATTTTTATTATTTCTCTTTATTTCTCTTTAAAGTGGCAATTATGCCATTCAACGCCCATCATATATATTGCCATATTATTTCTTAAAAAATATTTATTTTTATATGCATAAATATTTTAATTCTCTTTAGTGTTCAATTTAAGCTTCTCTATAAACCATTAAAATGATTCAAAACGTTGGTAAAAAAAAGCCTGGTTGTTCGTCCGAAAGATTTTATGCATCTTAGGACTGCAAACCCACCTCTATATATAAGGTTTACTTTTAATAACTTGAAATACTGTCTCTGCTTTTGTTTACAAGATCGGTCATTATAATACAATATTTTAGTATAAAAGAAAGAAAATGTTGTACATAAAATATATAATTGGGAAATTACCCGGCACTTCGTAATTTGAAGTTCTAATTACGTAATTTTGAATATTTTCAAAAAATTAAATACACGAATATTCTGACTCTATAAATTTTTGAGTTTCCCATATATTGCATACTAGTTTTTAATTACGTAAATCTTTAGTTTTTATTAACATTGACTAAGGGTCTCTATTTATTCTATTCGTGACCTTAACCCATTATAATTGTTCTTGTACAATTTAACTAACCGTTCTTATTCATATTTTTCCTTTCTTTCTTTTTATAATTTCTTAACACTTGCCGTGCAATTGCGTTATATCGTGCGTTCTAAATTCGATGTTTGGATGTTTATTGATGTCGTTGCAATATTGGATGAACATCCATAAAATCCCACACTGAAACCGAAACTGACCCATCTGATACCCGACACGACAACAAACCACAAAAAATACATGTTGTGAATTAAAATGTTTATTGAATGTTTTGTCTATTGCACACTGTATCGATGGCAAACAATCAACTAAAAATCTCCTTATAATAATCGAAGGTCCTCAAATCTCTGCAGATATTATCAACGCTCAGTATACGGTGGAGACCCTGGTGATGGCCGTTCTGGCTGGATCGATTTTTTCGCTCCTCGTTGGCTTCTTTACAGGCTATTTTTGTGGTCGACGTTGCCACAAGGATGAGGACGACAACCTTCCATATCCAGATACGGAGTACGAGTACTTTGAGCAGCGACAAAATGTTAATAGGTGGGAAGTTCTCATAATAAAATAATAACATATACACTGCTGGTCTTGGGTTAGACGCACTCAGTTTTCCACACAAATTTGTTATATATTTTTTATTTTAATGATTATTGAAAAAAAGTTAATATGCAAAAACCTTGGTTATTTAATAATACTTCAATTATAATATTCAAAATATTATAAAAATATAACATAAGTTGTGTTTTCAAACATTTTCTTCAAGCAAGCACTTTAGATTTCTTTGTCTTGCGTAAAGGGCAGTTTTTTGTATTGAGAAAATAATAAAAATAAACAAATACATTGTTTTAGAGCGATATTTAAAGTAAAAATGGGAAAAGCTGGTGTTATGAGCTTATTAGAACGTCAAAAAGTAGACTTTTTTCACTTGCAAGGACTGTCCAATAAATAAATAAATTGCAGCTCCAGAACTGTTGATAGATATTTAAAAGATCCAGAGGAATATGGAAAAAACTTCAAAGGAAAAAAGAGAGCACTATCTGAACAAGCAGTACGCAAAACTGTTAGAATTGCATCAAATTCGACTAAGTCCGCAGCTAAGATTAAGGAATTAGCCGGAGTAAAAGCAAGCCTTTCAACTGTTCAGCGTAAAATCAGAAATGCAAAACACCTAAAGCGTTTAAATATCAAGAAAAAACCTCCTCTGAATGCAATACGCAAAGAAAATCGGCTTCGGTTCGCGAAAGAATACATGACGTGGAATGTTCAATCTGACACTCGGCTTAATGATTGGCGTTCTGTTGTTTTTACTGATGAAAACTTAACTTAGATGGCCCCGATGGCTTTCAATATTATTATCACGATTTGCGAAAAGATGAGCTATATTTAAGTCGCCACCACAGCCGAGAAGGTGGAGTAATGGTGTGGGGTGCCATCACGTTTTATGGAACAATTGACTTGATTTGTATCGATCAGAAGATGAACGGCGATCGCTTCAAAACATTGTTGGAGTTCGTATTTCCAAAATTAAATGATCTCTTTGGACCAATTCCTTGGATTTTTCAACAAGACAAAAATCCTATTCATAACGCTCGGGTAGTAAAGTCGTTTATTTCGTGTAAAAACGTTAATATCATGACCTGGCCACTATATTCTCCAGATCTTAACGTAATTGAAAATGTTTGGGGCTGGCTAACGCGGAAAGATTACGAAGGAGGAAAGCAATATGAAGATAAGGAAACATTAACTGCAGCTATTAAACGTGCTTGGAGCAAGATTTCGTTAAAATACATATGTAGATTCCCTGTATTATTATATGAGGGACCGGATATATGAAGTTATTACTAACAAGGGAGGCAGTACTCATTACTGAAATGTTTTTTTTTTGTATTTCTAATAAATCAAATATTAACACCAACTACAAATTTAAGTTAAAAACAAGAAAGGAAGGCTAGCTTCGGTACCCGAAGCTTAGAATACCCTTGCAGACCAGTTGCCTAAAAACTGTTTGATCGTTTGTATGGCAGCTATAGGATATAGTGGTCCGATTTTGATGAAACTTTCAGGATATGTTAAAATAATCATTTAATAGAGCTTTCTAAGAAATGAATTAATAATCTTCAAAAATGGCGAAATTGTGGCATTTTTTCCCAATCGTTCCTATGGCAGCTATGTGATGTAGTGTTCCGATTCCGGCCGTTCCGACTTATATACTACCTGCAACAGATTGAAGGGTTGGTGCAAAGTTTCAGTCCGATAGCTTTAAAACTGAGAGACTAGTTTACATAGCAACCGACAGACGGACAGACAGACAGACAGACAGACAGACAGACAGACAGACAGACAGACAGACGGACAGACAGATGGGCATGGCTAGATCGACTCGGCTGGTGATGCTGATCAAGAATATATATACTTTATAGGGTCGGAAATGTCTCCTTCACTGCGTTACAAACTTCTGGTCAAAATTATAATACCCTCTGCAAGGGTATAATAAGTTACTTTTTTTAGACCCTGTACCCAAAGGGTAAAGGGTATATTAAGTTTGTGCAAATGTATGTAACAGGCAGAAGGAGACGTGGCAGATAATGAGGAGACAAGATCCCACAGCAAAATGTACTTGGCAAATTGTTATACCCTTCCAAAGCGTATTTTAATTTTGACCCTATAAATGGAATATATTCTTGATCAGCATGACGAGCTGAGTCGATGTAGCCATGTCCGTCTGTCCGTCTGTCCGTCCGGATGAACACACGGATCTCAGCAACTGTAAGAGCTAGAAGAACCGTATTACCAGTGTAGATTCTTCTAATACTGAGTAAATTAGAGTTTATTTTTTTAAGTCGGTGCCACGCCCACCGCCCCCGCAATTTGTATTTGAATTTTTGTAATGCGCTGCACTGCACAATTTTCAAGCTAAAATTTTTTTAAAAATACACATGCAATTGGAGCATAGGTTTCTACCGATCCTTCATCAAGATTCGTTAATTAGAAAGCGCTCAATAAATACCTAAAGTTTACAGGCGCTAAACACAAAAAAATCTGTTTATTTGCGCAAACAAACGGTAAATCGCTTGCGTTCGGTGGTTGATTTTTCTCGGAAGTGCCGCTGCAGCTGCGCTGCCACTACCTTCATATACATACATACGAATGTGTATGTATGTATGTATGTATGAATGTGCGTCTGTAATATATTTATACTGTGTTAGCTGTCGGTTCAAAAAGTTTGGGTTCGACTTAAAACGCGAAGATCTTGGGTTAGAATCCCAGACCGGACTCGGTGTGAATATATATATATATATATATTTTTTTTTGTGTACAGGGTCTGTAACAGTCGGGAAACTCGACTGTAACGTTCTTACTTGTTTTAAATAAATATTATGTCTAAGTGCGTCTAACCTATTGACCAAGAAAAATGTGCTTTATTTTAAGTTGCTTGAAGAAAATGTTTAAAAACACAACTTATGTTATATTTTTAGACCCTGTACCCAAAGGGTAAAGGGTATATTAAGTTTGTGCAAATGTATGTAACAGGCAGAAGGAGGCGTGGCAGACCCCACAAAGTATATATATTCTTGATCAGCATGACGAGCTGAGTCGATATAGCCATGTCCGTCCGTCCGTCCGTCCGTCCGGATGAACACACGGATCTCAGCAACTGTAAGAGCTAGATGAACCGTATTACCAGTGTAGATTCTCCTAATACTGAGTCAATTAGAGTTTATTTTTTTAAGTCGGCGCCACGCCCACCGCCCCCGCAATTTGTATTTCAATTTTTGCACTGCCCTGCACAGCACAATTTTCAAGCTAAAATTTTTTTAAAAATACACATGCAATTGGAACATAGATTTCTACCGATCCTGAAAATTTCATCAAGATTGGTTAATTAGAAAGCGCACAAAAAATACCTAAAGTTTACAGGCGCTAAACACAAAAAATCTGTTTATTTGCGCAAACAAACGGTAAATCGCTTGCGTTCGGTGGTTGATTTTTCTCGGAAGTGCCGCTGCAGCTGCGCTGCCACTACCTTCGTATACATATGTGTGAATGTGCATCTTCAATATATTTATACTGTATTAGCTGCCGATTCAAAAAGTTTGGGTTTGTCGAATGGTTACGACGTTCGACTTAAAACGCGAAGATCTTGGGTTCAAATCCCAGACCGGACTCGGTGTGTATATATATACATATATTTTTTTTTATTTTTTTTTGCTTATAAGCAAATTTGTACAGGGTCTGTAACAGTCGGGAAACTCGACTGTAACGTTTTTACTTGTTATAATATATTGAATATTATAATTGAAGTATTATTAAATAACCAAGGTTTTTGCATATTAACTTGTTTTCAATAATCATTAAAAGAAAAAATATATAACAAATTTGTGTGGAAAACTGAGTGCGTCTAACCCAAGACCAGCAGTGTATGTATTGAAAGGTATCTTATTCCATAAAATATACTTCGAAATATGAAGAAAGCTATTGTTTATATACGTAAACTTAGCTTGTGTTGTAACTTTATACCTGGAACAAAAATACAAAAATTAATAAATATTTTGGGTTAAAATAAATATTTATATTCCAAGAAATTATAGGTAAATTATAATATTCCAGAACACAGTGTTCACAATTTAAGTTTGTTCTATAAAGTTTACAACTTAATTTTTTTTAATAATGTGCTTAAATCAATTCCAACAGCTTAAATATGCCTAGAATGTTTAGGATTATTTTATTATATTAGAAGATTTATTTGAAGACAAATTATAATCAATTTAACATATTTCTATTAGAATTCTCATAAAATTATTATTTTTGTTTGGTAAATAAAAACGTTCCCGCCACAGCTTCCCCTCGTCCTGCCGCATCCAACAAGAGCCAAAGCTGCTGCCCCAGGTGGAGGAGGTAACGTATGCGGAGCCTGTACTGCTTCCCCAACCGCCGCCGCAGAACAAGATGCACTCGCCAAAAAATACGCTGCGTAAGGCGCCGATGCACCAGATGCACCAGGGGCCCAACTCGGAGACGCTATTTCAGTTTCAGCCGGATGGTTACAATACCCAGCAGTCGTACCGCGGACGGGACAACTTTGGAACCCTGCGCTCCCACCAGGTGATGGTGAGTATCTGAACACCATCATGGAACCAATAACAGCCACCAAATCAATTTTGTTTATTCACAGGGTGATAACTATAGGCGCGGCGATGGCTTTTCTACAACTCGCAGTGTCAAGAAGGTGAGCTAAGCCGAGATTTGACCGAGCTTTGACCGCACTTTAACTGAAAGCGCAGAACGATTAATATTAAATTTCCGACTATCGTATTGTACTACAACTAATATAATTTAATCTAATCATTACTATTGCTCTCTTTTCGATGTTGTTTCACATTTATTGATATTAGTTTATTAACTTGCTCGCCCGTCGAGAGTCCTTGAGGCGTATTTGGTTGAACTCTCCTCTTACAATCGTCGATTGGTGTATTTCATAGTCTCACCTTTGTAATCCGTGTTTTTCGATGCACGCGAGTTTTTGTTTGTGCAACCATTCTCACCTATGTATGTGTTAATATAGTAATTAAGTAAATAACAAAAATATGCAACTATCATAAGCCATACCGATAACCAATAACTTTGTGTTCTTACCCTTGTAGTTGATAGATTTAATTTAGTATCTGTTCCATTTGCTTGCTACATTTTTTTGGTTTTTCTTGTCTTAATAATCGAAACCATAAAAGATTATAAAAATAATGGAAGGAAGGGTTAATTGTTCTATCTCCAATACTTATATGTTCTATAAAAAACCGTTTTCAATACAAATAGTTTGTATAGGTTCTTGCTTATGCTAACGGATCATATAAGTTCTACCACTACAAACCTCAAAATTCACGACCTATCACACATTCATCTTATGCCCCAGAAACCCAGTTTTTATTCACGGTTTTTTTTTTAGGCTGGAAATACACCAATTGTTCGAATCGAGTGGTATTACATTTTTGCAGTCGTATCCCTTTCTCTCTGTATGTCTGCATTCGCGTTTTATATAGTTACTTTCTTACTATCACTTTTCTTCACCTCAGCGAAACACTTCCCCTATTGATACTATCTTCAGCATAAATCGCAAACACAATAGATCGACTATACTCGAACAAATCACAAAAAAAAAAACAAATCTATCTCTCTCTTTTCTCTCTCTTCTTCCCTTTTTTCATTAGGTTTACCTTTGAGACGGGAGTGGGGCGGCTGAAACCAGTCAGGGACTAATTACCCAAAATATGGTAAATACTTTTATTGCTAAAGACTATTTGGTTTATTCAAATTTGATTTATTTTACTTTTTGGTTTTCACTTCTCTATTGGTTTTTAATGATTTTATGGGTTTTTTTTGTTGTTTTGCTACCTTTAATAATATTGATAATGTTTTGCTCAAAAGCTGCAGTATGGAAGTTCTCTTCGCAACTAGCTCATCCGAAATTAAATAGACAAAAAGTAAATTTCCAAAAACTCCCCGATTCTAGCTCTCTTCCTCTTTGTTTATATTTCGAATTTGGAGCACAATTGCAAATTGTTTCAATAGAAATTTAGGCACTATTGCAGATGCTTTTTTGTTTATTAACTTTTTCTCTCTGCATTCACTATTAATTTTGGTTACACACAACACCTTTTCGAATGCCAAAAACATTTGCGAACAATCAATCCGTTAAACAGTCAATCAGTCAACTCGCTTAGTGGTCAAGTCGCCAATGCCAACGCTTCCTTTTCTTTGACCATCTGCCTGACCTCTTTGTGCCAGAGTGTGTGTGCGGCATATTTAATATGTCGCAGTTGTTACTCTCTCCTAAGCCTGAACCCAACCGAACCGCTTGAACTTTAATGCATGAGCGCCACACTCCTACTCCAAGAAATAAATAAGCCATAAAATCAAGATGATGAATTCAATTTCAACCATAAATATACGTATAATTGATATTTTCAAAACCAATATTATATTTATAAACATCAATTTCTTAACTACTTTCTGGCTGTGATACATGTAATACTTAAGTCATAGTTTTTAAATTGTACATACATACCCACATATATGCTAAATATATGTATGGTATTTACTGCTTGCCAACAAAAATTTAAAACCCGAAAATAATTGGTAGAGATTAAACACTTAATCAAAAAATATTATGAAATATGTATGAGTTTAGTATTTGGATTCCTAGAAAGCAGTACAAATTAATACATCCTTGAATTTCTTGTGTTTTAATTTTCTCACAGTTGACTTCAGTTTTCCAATACATAAAATTAAATTTAAATTTAAACGAATAGAAATTGATAAAACACTCCACCCCTTAGGCTGTAAACAACACAAACACACGTAACAGAAGTCTTGGTCGCGCAAGAAGACAGCCGCCCCGTCATGGTACTGGTAAGTATAATTTGCGTTCCGTTTCGGTACGTTGAGTTACGTTTCGTTAATTTTCGATCATCTACTTGATTTGCATTAAGTTAGAGTAATTACTTAACTGACAACCAGAGAACACCGAACAAAGAAACCCCTTTGAAAGCACTCACTATATAACTGTCACCTCTATCTTTGCTCCTCTGATTACCTGTGGTAAAAATCCCTGTGGGTGGATCCGCAAGGGAAAACTACCTGTGCTAATCCTGAATTCTACAAAACTGCATCTCTAAATTTGTAACCATTTACCTTAACGTAACACTACATAATATAATATAATTTGTTTTGTGTTTGTATCTTTTTCATTTTCCATAATTGATGTTTTTTTATTTTGATGTTAGTTTTGCCCTTCTATATATATTTGCGTGTGTATGTGCATGTTGCAGCAGATTTAATGTTATCTCAAAAAGTTCCTTTAATAGCCCCACACACATGAGTTTTGTCCTAAGCATCAATGCAACATGCACCTAAGCACCCTTGCCAAGACCATTTTTCCCACAACTATATCGAGTTCCTTTGATTTTTGCAGTAACTCAACACCGCTCCAATAGTCCCCAGCAGCAGCAACAGCACCAACAACAGCAGCACTCCAGTTCCGCATCCTCGCCCGTAATGTCCAACAGCAGCAGCAGCCCGGCACCACCTTCCAGCAGCCCCAGTCCGCAGGAGAGCCCTAAGAACTGCAGCTACATCTACCGTGATTGATTGATATCCAACACCAACTCGATGCCCTTCATCCAGACCCAGCCACAGTCCCAGCACCTGCCTCCCGCACCGACCACTCCCCAAGCCCAGCAGCCGCAGAGGAGTCCCATTGGCCGGACTTACGCCAAGTCCATGCCCGTGACACCGATCCAGCCGCAGTCACCATTGGAGGAGACGCCCTCCTATGAGCTCTACGAACACCAGGCCCACGCCCATGCCCTTGCCCATGCCAGCGCTCACTCTGACGCCTTGTCTCGCTTTGATGACGAAGATGAGGAGAATGAAGAGGAGGAGGACACCTCATCGCTGGCCATGATCGCGCCACCGCCGCTGTACGATACGCCGCGAAGTGGGAACTCCGTTATGTCGCCCCCTTTGCAGCCGCCACGTAGATTTCGTTTCAACAATCGAGAGCTGTTTAGTGAGAGTCCAGACGGAGGCAGAACCACGCCCACAACCAGCAGCGCCATAACGCCTACAAAACTTAGCGCCGCGGCTGCAGCCATGTTTGCCGCCCCCCAGGTGGCCACCCAGTTGAACCGGAAGTGGGCTCATCTCCAAAGGCGGCGGCGCAGGCGCAACAGCAGCTCCGGCGATTCCAAAGAGTTGGACCAATTGGTATTGCAGTCAGTCGACTGGGATGAAAACGACATGTACTAAAAATATAATTTCAGATTAATTTACACAGATGCGCGCATTTTTTCTAAATCTAAATAAGAAATGCCCTTAAGAAAAATAACATACAGCATCTGTGCTCATTATTAACGTCCAGCTATAAAACGAATTTTATTTTAAGGTAGTATTGCAATGAATGCTACCTTAAATAAAGGATAACGAACAATTACAATGCAGGGCTAGGGCTTAAAACAAAACTTTTTCACCAACCCTCTTCCAATTTATTTTAAGCACCAAACGTTAACCAATTTGCGCAAGGAACTGGATGGGATTTGCATTCACACGAAAATCCAAAGAAATTATATACAAAATTTGTAGTTATACAGCGTATACACATATAACCAGATCTGCAATATACAGAAGCATAATGAAAAATACGTATATATGATTCTATATATACCAAATTGATAAACATATAGTCGCTAAATTAGAGCTGCAGTTAATATTGTTACCGTTAAATAACAGAACAGTCGGCAGTTGTAAATATTATAAAAAAAGATGATAAAGGCGTCGCGTAATCTAAGCAAAATCAATTCGAATAAAGTATACACGATTTTTTGCATTTATCCAGTAAAATGGAAAATAGATGAAATGTACACGGCAGAAAATAGAAAGCATAATGAAACGCTTATTACTGATTTACCAAACTAGTAGGGAATACAAATTAGTCATAAGACGTAAAAAATTGAGAATATAGCGAGCTCCATCCAACCTGGAACGGCCAATCACAACTCAGCTCTCAGCCCCAACCCATATTTCATTGTCAATTTCATTTGCAGAGCCTAAGCCACTTTTACGGTCTTCTCAGCCACAGATGCATTTTCAATTCGCTGTAGACTAGTGTGTAATATGTACAGGACTATAAGCATTAACCTAACTATCTGTACAGATAACATGCATGTGCGATATGTGCCATAATTAGGGGCGGGGATCAAAACGCGAATCTCTCCCCATTATCAGTTCACTTTCAATACCGAGAACAAAAATCGCTATATATGTAAATATACGAATATATGGATATATGAAAGAGGGACACACAGTTTTAATGTGAAGTGATCGATCAAAATTTAGTGAAAGCATTACAAATAAACTTTAGCCTTGCAACATAGGGCTTGTATTAAAGATATGGCTGGAATAAAAAGCTAGACTTTTAAAAATATTTTCTGTAGGGACATTGCTAATGTTGTTCTCGTAATAGAGTATATTTAGAAATAGACTAAGCTAACCCAATTCAATATTTTGTATAAAACCTTAAAATCCAGATCCAATTAAACTTGAAAATTACGTTGCAAGACGAGTAAAAAAAGCGTAGTAATATCTAAATCAAAGCAAACATAGTAGAGATTAACAGAAAACAAATACTTCAAACACTTGCTTAGGCATATACTGAGATATATATATACTTTAAGCATCAGCCGTTTAATGCTTTTATATGCAATTTTACTTTTTGACAAAACGTATACAAACCGAAAACAAATAATCGCAGTGAACACAAATAAAGCGACTAAATTTAGACAGCCAAAGACACAAGTGATTAAATGACTTATAATTTTTGTTCTATAGTAATTTGTGCTATATTTTATTTAGTTTTATTTGTAAATACATATAAATTATAAAAAACTTAAGAGCATTTGACCATGTAACTAGATAATTTGTGTTTCGGCTTATTTTGTTTTTAATGGAATGGTTTTATGTTATTATTTTAGAAATATGTGTCGAAAAATTCGAAAGCAATACAAATCCATAAACATATAATAAATAAGCAACAACAAAAAACATGAATCAGACACATAGCGTAGCAGCAGACGGAATAACATAGGAAAAACTAGAAATTTAAACTAATTTTAGATTTACATCTACTTAATATACAATTGCATACAAGTATTAACTGAATCAGATCATTAACTTTTATACACTTTACCATTTACACATATACAAGCAAATTCAAAAATTGAACATGTAATTGTAATTTAAAGCCAGACTGCAATTGAAAGGTTTTACAGTACAGTACATGCCTACAGACAAAAACCCGCAACAACAGTAAAATATGAGCAAAAGAGCCATAAATATAAAATACTTATATATAAATATAGACGACCCGTATACATACACTTAGATACATTAGAAAAGAAATTCTCCTAAATGCTTTTAAAAAAA